>QNGE01005428.1:33146-44024 GCA_008508345.1 Paragonimus westermani
TGAATGTTTGAATATGGACGTAGTCATTTTCAGTAGTTAGGTCCCTTCCCGTCCCCTTCTTTTTCCTTCTCTCTTTCTATATAGGGTTTGCTGTTTCTTCATGGTTGTGTGGCAGTTAAGCATTAGTGTTAACCACTGATGCATTGCTGTCTATGATGATGATGATGACGTTGCCTCTGGTGCTGAAAATGTCGGATAACTAATCGTAAACTCTGGTTCAAGCTGAATTATAGGATTGAAGCACAGATACTACGTCCATACACTTGTTCGGTACACTCCCGCGATTAAGTCATCACGATTTATTGGACCGAGCGCACCTTCGTAAACAAGGAACACGGCTATTTCAACCGGTTCTACCTCAGAATTTGGATGGGTAAAGGATAAATCAGTACATTCTCCGTCCGGGACGAAACTTGTCTGTTCCTCTCTAGTGTTTACCTCCAAGAAGTGTAATGAAATCAGGGGCCGTAATAACGAGACCGGTCATGATTTTTGCAACGGCTCCTGACTCCCTTCTTGAATATTATCGGGTGACCTCAGCACACACTAATTTAAACAACTAAGTCAAGAATTCGACTGATGCCAATCACTTACGAACAAGCTTGATCACTGGGGATGGTTTACCAACGACTTGAGTCTTTCCGTCCACATGAATTTTTCACGTTCCGTGTCAGATCCGAGGAGTCAAGAATATTCACAGTGATGCCAGACATTCTCGATAGGGAAGCAATGTGCGGAAGTTGTGGCAAGAGAGACTGTCAGAAGGTTTGCTGAGCAACAAAAGTGAAAAAACATCTGTGGAGAACTGGTGGTTGCGATGATGTTGGTGCTGATCCATCTCATCTTGTGACTCGTATTTACTGTTTTTCCGGTGTCAGTCAAAATGCACGATGAATACAGCTTTTCTCACATGACTTACGTCATCCCCATCTTCATGAAACTGAATAGTCGTGCCTTTTCAATCATAGTGCAAGATCCACCATTAGTCTCTTAATATCTTCGATGACTGTAGTCACCACCTCTCAGTCCGCCAAATGTATTTGTGTGGGTATCAAGAAGCTGCGGTAGACAACGGTAGTTCTGACAATTCCGTTGTTCAAACGCAGCGTTATGGAGTGAAGCACCCATGGGGTTCTACAACCGTGACTATCACTCGTCCGATAATTCATATCCATGGTCACTGTCATACAAATCTGCGTTACGAAAAGTTCCATTACTCACATTTCAAACTTCCAACGTCGTACAATTTTTTAGCCTATGAACTGTCAACCTGTGATTTTTCGCGCCCGTATGAAAGTGGGGAATCTCATTTGGAGGCAGCAACGCATTACTTCCACCACAATATTGCGACTGTATGTTTTAATTCATCACCCACATTCCACCAAATCCTCGGTAAACTGCACACCGGTCGCAACAAAACCACAACAGCATTCAGCCTTAGGTTAACGTTTCATACCGTTGGGAATCAACAACCTCTCAAAAAGCACACCACTGAATCATCCCGCTTTTTTCGGTGTACCGAAGTCTCAGTTACAATCAACGGACGACATAAACGTAGGGCGGTGATCGATTATTGCCTAACTGCGGGCCACTTCATGCTTTCAAATGCGTACTCACTTCTGAAATTTGATGAAGTGGTTGCAAAGATGTCGAGCTATGTCTTAGTACAACAAAACTGGATAGTACTTAGCATCGAGTACCAGTCGAGGATAAAGTGAAACCCTCAAAGCACTTGAAGCATGTGATCTTTTCCATTTCTTAATAGAGCCGGGAAAGTGCTGTTCTACGTTTTTCAATTCTGTTGTATTCCCCTCAGTGTGGCTGACGGTGCATCATATCCATAAACTTACCAAACAGATGACCAAGATGGAAGACCATTTAGCGTCCTTAACTTACTCACATGATATTGCTGCTTTTGGTGACGGTGAACAGCAACATGGGAAAACTTGACAAGATACCATGAAATCACTAAAAGTACGGATAAATAACCAACCAGAATAAGAGCGTAATCGCTGTAAGTTGAAGTAGACCTTGACAACTATGATGCACCCGCCAATGTCAGAGTTGTCAAATTCAAAGGCCTTGGATTTCATTTTTGCTTTATTTCACCGGACAAAAAAACTACCAGAAGGTTTTCCGCGGGAGCAATACGATCCGATTATTACCAGCGATGTTGATCAATTCACCAGTATCAACTAATACAACCGACGAACTAGGAACGGTGGTGGTGTAGCTAGGTGCATTCATAAGGGTGCAGCGAACGTAACATCACCGTAATCTGCCTTCCAAATGTTACGTGTACAATGCTAAGCACAATGGAACACGATTGCTCGAGCGTAGCAGTAATTAGCAAAACAAATGACAAACAAAATGAGTGGATTTCTCGAACAAGAGACCCGATGTTGATGGGTTTTGTTGCGCCATGAATCTTGTTGGTTGGCCAAGAAACTGGCTCGGCGGCACTTGAAGAAAGAGATCTACGATTTCATTTGCGAAGCTGAGCGACGAGGCATAGCGTGAGGGGGGATACCAACACACTTGATACGCTGAAAACCTCTGTGATCATACATTTGCTTATTATGTCCACGGCTGAACTACAGAACACACGATAAGCAGGATTTTGATAAATGGCAATCACTGTCAGTCGTCTGTTAAGGTACATATTCAAGCATGGTGCTGAAGCATTAACAGCACTATCGGGAAAATTGAGCGAGTCAGCCTTCGTCATACTAGGACCATTATTGACACATAGAACACTGTTTATTCGACCATGACATATCTGACTACACCTGAACAGTGCATGTTTTGTTGGAGGTAGCTTGTTGCCACGCACATCCGGTGATAACTGCTTTGGTGAAAGCAATGACTTTCGGTTGACAGCCATCCACCAGAATCTGAGCGGGATGATATGGAAAGTACTTTCAACGGGCTGTTACTAGGAGAGAATGTGAGCTGCCAGAACGATAGACTACAGCCAACGTGTACACAAGCCATGTAGTTGTAATGCAAAATAGGGAATGTGATGAGCGACGAATAATGCAGACAAATGAGAAGATACGGGCACATGACATTCACTCCGTCAGTGTATCACGCCGGACTTCCTGCAGTGTGAGTTTTAGACTTAGTTGCTCAGGGCTATCTAAAAGAAATTGGAACCAAGATTCCGAAGCTGAGTCAGCAATACAGTGCTTATAAGGGTGGAGGGGGACCGTCGGTGGCCCACCCGAAAACCTGTGAGCTTTAGTCTTTACTTACATGCAGGTCCTTAAGGACCCCATCTGTTTTGAGACAATCAGACGGAGAGTATTCCTAGTGGATACTTACTCCAGATTCTCCGGTTATAGAGCAAAGCGTGTTTTGCGTTCCTCTGTGATAGACGGTACTTCCCACATCAGTGTGGTTCATGGGTCTGTAAAGCCCTCCCGAACCAGTGGCGTAAGTGAGTGGACCTGAAAATCTACAGGGCCACGGATTTGCTACGTAGACCCCGATTCAATAAACACGACCGCCACGCGAACTTTGAATGGATGGGTGTATGAATGATTTGAAAAGTAAGGCTAGAGTTTGTGAAGGAGTCATCATGTCTAGGTCTACCACCACATAGCTTTCGTACGCGCAATTACTGCACTCTGGAGAGATTCCGGTTGCAAACAATCCGGAGGCACTTGGCGAGTGCCTTTCACGCACGTCTATCAAAGTTGTAGTTACTTTCGACAACTGTGGAGTACTCAACAAAGCGTCTGAGTTGCAAAGCTCAATGCCCTCGGACTTTTCTCGTTTTCTCCAATTGGACCTGTAAGACGAAGCTTTTGAAGAGTTCGTCGCCAGAAACACTGAGGTCCGCTTGATGCCGGCGACATTCAATGCGTTAGTGGGTGAATTAGGAATCAGTGTTTGTGAGCGTTCCGTATCTCAAAACAGAACCACGGGGGCAGGGGCGATAAAACTGAGCAAAAGATGTGTGGCATTTGAGCTTCAAAAGAAAAAAATCGATCCAAACTAACTTCAAATACAGACATGGAATCTACAGGGACAATACTACCGGAAAGACAGTTCCAAACATTACAAACGCTCAGTGAGAAAAAGTTATGCCGACATCATTATCGACTGTGATGGAAATCCGGCCTAGAAGCAGAACCCCTCAAAGTAGTTTGCATAGGTGCTAAATGAGGCTGTATATAGGTGGTTTGGTGGCTTGAGGATTAGGAAAGGAACCCAGTTTTCGGAACTTGCTCGTGTGTACAGCAAGATAATAGGGCTTGGTGTTTACCTCTGAGACAGCCTGTGGGATGCTTCGGTGAACAGCCTCAAGAACCTTGTCATTCAGAAGCTCGCAGTGTCACTCTCAACATGAGGTTAGGTGAAGCTGCTGCACAGAGGCTTAAACTACACCAACTAAATCCTGTCAATGAGCCACTTGAGAAATGCCAAGGCCCTGTTGGCATCCTTGACAGCAGCTTAAGTGAGCTGGAGAGACTAATGGAAAGTAATACTTCCCAATTCCCCTTCAGTAGAGGGAGACTGAAGGGTAGCACCTTTGAGACAGTAGATGGTGTTACGGGTGTGCCGAATGTGCACTATTTTGCACTTCCAGACATTGCAGTCAAAAGGGTTGATCTGAGATCCGACAAGCGTTCGAATCACTTTACAAAACAGCAGAATCCTCAGACAAGACCTATATTGCTTCCTTGATTTGGTGGTGGGTCTTGTTTGCTGTTTAAATTCGGCCGGCTATGTTGACTAGGACTCTGGTCTTCCTAGGTGCAACCTTGTAAGACAGACCAAAGGGGAGCAGTCAGACGAAAACCAGTTACACTAGTAAGATTTTGTGTCATACTACTGATCATGTAGGAGTGTTCAGGTAGCCAGGAACGATCGCATGGAAGTACAGCAGAAGTATTTTTTATGGCTGCAGCACTGCTGTCCTCCGTATCAAGAAGAATAGGGTTAGAAAAATTGTCCTCAAACAAGGAGCACTTCGAGTGTTCAATGGTTGACCGCGACCGCCGGCGTATTGTGCAATACGGTCAAAAAACATGTTTTTCGACCGTATTGCACAATATGTCGGATATCTGGTGTCACCCGAAAGTCTGACACAACTTCGAATACATCCATTCATCACCATCAACAACGTAGTAGTCGAGAGCTTGATCAGAAGATATTGTGGCTCAGGTTGCTGCTCATGTCAACAGTCATGTGGAATATCCTAGATGAAAATGTCACCAAGGTGGTCGAAAATTAATAAAACTAGAAATGGTAAAGGTGAAAGTACGCCACTGACTACGGCACACTGCCACTGTTAGGGAAAAACACTTTTTAACAAGAATTCGCCATATTTCTCAACGGAAACGGATGTCTCAACCTGGAGAATTCGAAAGCCCACTACCATCCTCAAATATTCAAGTTCCGCGCTCGCTCCTGATTGGTCCGTTGGGTGTACTGAGAGCGTCAGCAATACCACCAACTAACGACTGAATGCCATCCAGGCATGTGGAACTGCGCACAGTCTCGAGCAAATCACCTGCAATGAAAAAAGCAAGAGTGAAAACGTCTCAGTCTTGTAGCAGCATGAATGCTCGGTGTCACTGTCTATTCATATTTTTGCTATCTTGGTGCCCGGTGCATCAAAAAATTATACACGATCACTGCTATTCTTCGTCGAATAGCATAACTCATCGAGTATTGTATTATTCGTTTTCGATATTATCCGTATTATTCCCTAGAATTGTGTTTCCTTTTGGTGCCCAGTGCATCAAAAAACAATTGTATACGATCATTGCTATTCTCTGAGGAATAGTATAAATCACTGTGTATTAGCTTATTTGTCTTTGATAGTATCCGTATTATTTTCTAGCATCGTGCTTCCTTCCCATTAACAACTGTCATATTTACTCACAGACCATAACACAATGACACGCACAAGATCCAGCAGCATCGGTGGATCGGAGGTATCGAGTGCTTGTGGTCGTTTCGGCTGCCGCATGACTGTTCAGAACGGTATGCAGTGCCAGACGTGCCTACACTGGTACCACTTTAAGTGTACTGGCCTCAGAGAGGACCAGTGCGCCTTGCTCACTTCTTCAAAGAGGCCATTTATCTGTATGAGCTGTCTCTTCCGAGATAGCTGCACCTCACTGGAGGCCACGTTAGATCCTCTACTCGCCACCCCGAACAAGCAGAAGTCAGGCGCGTGCAAGTGTGGCTATAAGGCGTCCAAAGATGTAAGTGCACAGATAGCCACGGTAGAAAAAGCCCTGAATGATACTCAGAGAACTTTATCTGACATGAAGTCAGAACTGAGCTCGTTGAATGAGTACATTGCCCTGGCCCTTCCAGGCGCTGCAGCTGCTCGCAAGGCAGTGGCTTTGTCCACGGCTCAAATTGAGGAAGTTGCGACGAGCTTGAAGGACAGAGCACTCCGGGAGAAGAGGCTTGTTTTGTGGGGACGATTTCCGACTACACTCTCTCCAGGGGAACAAGCCAGAGCGGTGCTAAACGCTTGTTTCTCTCCAGAGTCTACAAAAATGGTTTCCGCCAGCAGACTTCGCTCCAAAGCTACCAAGAAGTCACTGGGACTCCTTGTGACGTTACCCGCTAAGATTAGCGCGGAGGAAGTACTGGAAAAGATGGTTGATCTAAAGACAAAGCACGTAAACCTCAGGGGAGTCTCTCTAGATCGCTCACTGCAGGAGCGGCAGAAGCGCTCTCAGCTTGCCAGAACAAGGTTATGCATCAAGGCTGACCCCAAACTCCAGGCTAGCGTTAAGGTCCTTATCCCTGATGTCAAGGGGACACCGGTGTCCTCGGACGAACCACCCCAAGCACACACTTCAGAGGCCACTGCCCCCATCTCACTGGAAAGTCAAGCGCCTGTAGATATGCAGGGGGCCGGTAAAACAGATCCCAAAGGTGCTAAGGACCACCAATCTTCTAGACCCCCAATCATCTCACACAAAAAACGGCCGCAAAAAAAATTTTTTATTCCTAAACTTTACAGCCCAGTGAGTCTGCTGGGATCCCCTCCTGCGTCAAAAATGGTCCAAAAAAGTGTCATTCCGATGGCTCTCCCCCCGGCTACATCGGGGCCATTTCGTCCTATACTCTCTTCCCATCTACAACTTTATCCAAATTTTCGAGGGTGCAAAACCGCAAATCACCCTCCGAAAGCTCTGAAAGCAAGAGCGGTCCGAACGTCATTGACCTTGGGCCAAGAGAAGCGGACGAAGCGTCCAACAGGGACGCTCACTTATGCCCAGGCTGTGATGAAACGGCCACCACCCCCCAAGAGGGCTCACAGAACTACGCCGCCAGTTGCACAACCCCCCTCACTACTGAGGCTACTTTCCCAAGCTTTCCCTCGTGCACTTCTGTCTCTTTTTGCACCCAGCCAAACGAAGAAGTAGCCTTAAAGTGCGTGTACACCAACTGTCTGAGCCTTCTGAACAAACTACCAGAAATCAGACAGCTGGTCCACGACACTAGCCCTCACATTCTTGCATTAACAGAGACCTGGCTTTCCGCGGATATCAGTGATAATGAACTGCATGTCCCTGGTTACTCTTTATACCGGACGGACTCCTCCCGTGGACGCATGGGAGGCTGCGCCGTTTTCCTAAGCCAGAAGCTCCCAGTGCCAGCTGTCGTAGGGGAATTTACCTTCCCAGAGAAATGCGACACGCTCTGGATTAAACTCCAACTTCGCAAACGTGACACGCTTCTTACCGGTGTTGTGTACCGCTCGCCGTCATGCAGTGCATCCGACGACGAAGCCATCCTTGCTACCTTAGACAGACTCACGTCTGCCCAGCGTTTCTCCCATCTTCTTATTATGGGTGACTTCAACGCACCCAAACTCAACTCTATGGCGGCTTCTCATGAGGACTGTGGCTGCGGGTTCTCGAAGTCCTTGGCAATGTTGATCCATGAGAAAGCCTGGACACAGCATGTCGATCTACCTACAAGGCACCGTCCAGGACAGACACCCTCCTTGCTCGATCTGGTCATTACGAACGAGGCTCACCTGGTAGATAGGGTGGTCATCAAACCGCCGCTAGGGCATAGTGACCATATGCTACTAAACTTTGACTTTATCTGTTACTGGCTCCAAAACGCTGTAACAAAGACTTCATTCCGAAACTTCCAAAACGCAGACTTTAACGCACTAAGGACGTTCTTAAGCACACTCAGCCTCACATCCGACTCAGTGAACTTGAACTACCTTTCCTTTAAAGCTGCCATTCACGAAGCCGATGAGGCATTTGTTCCTCGAAAACTATTGAAGTTCTCCTCTCGTGCACCGCTTCCGCGGAACATACGCCGCCTTCTTGAATTACGTTCTCGTCTATTCTCTAAACAGAAGCTAACGGATAGGCCAGAGGATCTAGAGGCCTTTCGCTCTGTACGAAACAGGTGCAAGCGGGAAATCCGGCAACACACCCAACACGTACAGTCGAAAATCCTACAAATAGCTCACGAGAATAAGAATTTTCTTTTCAAGTATATACGACGCCAGAGAAAAACAAAGCCCTCAGCGCTTTCTCTGCGGCTTCCCGACGGGGAAACCTCCTCCAACCCCCAAGTGGTTGCCGAGATGTTCAGGGAATACTACTCATCAGTCTACAATGTGGATCTGCCAAACTGGCATCCAATTCTCCCGCAGAGGCACTTCCAACAACCCATCCTGACAGCTGACTTTTCTGTGTCTGACGTTCAGGACCTCTTGCTTAAGATCAATCCTTATAGTGCCATGGGACCAGACAAGATCCATCCCCGGATCCTCAAAGAAGCGGCCGTCAGTTTGGCGATGCCTCTCTTCGATCTGTTTAAACAGACACTTCGGACAGGCACTCTTCCGGAGGCATGGAAAGAGGCCAATGTCTCACCTATATTTAAAACAGGCGATCGTCATTCTCCTGCTAGTTATCGACCGATCAGCCTTACCAGCATCCCATGCAAGATAATGGAGCGACTGTTAAAACGCACTATCTTTAAGCATTTCTTCTCAAATAACCTCTTCTCTTCGACCCAGCATGGCTTTCTTCCTGAGCGGTCATGCATAACTAATATGTTAATCTTCATGGATAGCCTAACAGAGGCCAAAGACAATGGTCATATCTCGGACGCTATCTTCTTCGACTTTGCCAAAGCCTTCGACCGTGTCCCACACGGTCCTCTGCTGCACAAACTAGAAGCCTATGGGATTCAAGGAGAAGTTCTCCGCTGGATAACCTCCTTTCTTGGTAACAGGACTTTCAGAGTAAAAACCGGTTCAGGCCTTTCGTCCCCATCCCCAGTCTCTGTGGGGGTCCCTCAAGGATCGGTACTTGGTCCATTGTTGTTTCTTATTTACATCAATGATCTCCCCGATTTGATCTCTAGCAACGCTCTCCTTTATGCCGACGACTTAAAAATCTGGAACGCCTGTGACCCCAGTGCATTGCAGATTGACCTTGATCGTATTAAGTGCTGGTCAGAGGATTGGAGTCTCCCTCTAAACGACAGTAAGTGTGCGCACATGTCACTCGGAGGAGACTCTGGGAACCTATTCGTGATACATGGTGCACAAAGTGTAGTAGGTATCACGAAAGTAGACCTCAAAAAAGACCTAGGGATCTGGCTATCGTCTGGGTTGTCCTTCTCTTATCATCACCAGCTGGCCGCAAAAAGGGGTCTCATGACTCTCGGGATGATCAAACGAACCTTCCCCCGGATTGACAAGCGCGCCTTTCACACGCTTTACAGAGTCTACATAAGACCATTGCTCGAGTATGCCAATCAAGTCGTCTACACCGGTTTGAAGAAGGACATACTCGCCATTGAACGTGTCCAGCGAGTGGCCACCAAAATGGTCACTGGCTTGCGGCATCTATCCTACGAGTCTCGCCTTGAAATTCTCGATCTTTATCCACTTGAGTTTCGTAGACTCCGCGGCGACTTAATTCTTACACATTTTCTCTTTAGCACAGGACTTGTGCAACAATTCTTTACCCTAGTAAGTGATAACAGTCGAAGAGGCCACGACAAGAAGCTCTATAAGCTTCGACCTCGGACCTTCCTAAGACAACAGTTCTTCTCGTATAGGGTTATCACCTACTGGAAAGACCTACCACTAGAGATTGTTAGCCTCTATTCTAAAGACCGTCTCAAAGTGTTATTGGATTATCATCTACTTAATAAACCGTTAAATTAATAAATTATCCTGTTTTGCTAGATTATTATTTTACCCTGTTCTTGGTACTTTCTGTAACCCCCAAGAGCGGTGCTACACCCCGTTTTCAATGACTGCCTTTCAGGTCAACAGAAAACCGCCGGACATCGAAACGAACAAACTGACTGGATCCAGGTAGATTGGGCCCCCAGCCTCGAACCCTTGTACAAATCGCTGAAATCGTTGAAATGCCATATTCGGCGTGAAAAATAGGTTCTCACAGAAAAGGAAACAAAAGAGCATTACATATGAGTGCGTTCGGCAATCCATACGAGCTAGTAGGAGTGACAACGGGTTTGCAGCTGGTAGAATGAGTACGACGGCCATCCTTGAATATGTGAGTAAGTATATCCTGTTTTCAACTCGCTAGAAAGGTGTTCCGTTCCAGTGTAACGACCGTATTTGATCATGGCTAACTGCGTTGAAGTTACAGTTAGTATTTGTACTCTCGCCCTTCCCTCNTGGCTAACTGCGTTGAAGTTACAGTTAGTATTTGTACTCTCGCCCTTCCCTCAAATTTTGTATGCGCTTGAACGTTTGTTCGAACGAGTATGGTTACCGGCAGGCCACCTGCGCACTCAGACGTTTCTGCTCCGGTGCCTGCTCGCGGACGTTTTGCTGTGTTGACTTTTCATCTCGCTCATCGCTCGCTCTCGTCGATTTTACGTGTC
>QNGE01005429.1:3514-18830 GCA_008508345.1 Paragonimus westermani
TCGAATGCCAGTTAAACACCTTGCATTTACGAGCGTAAGTCCTCTGGGCAAATGAAAAAACGAAATGGGCACGCACAACGGCATGGTCTGAGTCCAGGTGGTTTCCCCAAAAGGCACGACAGTCCTTAACAGAGTGGCGCCGCCTATAACTAACTGCTATATGATCCAACTGTGCCCACGGCTGAGAAGCACACGGAGGTCTCCAAGCAACACAGTGCTTCTTCCTGTGTTGGAATGCAGTGCTCGAAATATATAGACCGTGGGATGCGCACAGCTATAGTAGTCTTTCGCCATTGTCAGTTCGTTGTGCCCGGACACCAAACATACCTCCTAGCCGCTTCTCATCCGGAGAAAGACGACGAAGGCCAGCGGAAACCTGTGAAAACAGCCGTTTTCAGCCACTGTTTTGCCTTCGGGCTGAGCAGCAAATAAAGCTCGTTTGAAGGCCGTCTCTATCCTTTCTTATTGAAGGGTTCTAAGTTGCGAGAGTTGGGTCCGGATACTTGCGTTCTGATTATTCGTGTCGTTTGCGTTATCGTTGCGTTTCATTCGCGATCGGGATACTGCTCGCGGTCTTTCTGTCCGTTCTTGCCTTCCTCTCTCAGGAGGTCGTGACAGTATTTTATAAATGGCGTTTCATCCCGGGGTGCTTAAACAACGCGTTGTGCTCTCGACTATCTTACAAACCTTTGGCTGGGGGCACACGTTGTTTGGTGTGTTGATTGCCGGCCTGTTTATAACTTGTCAACATTCGCGTTCTCCCTCGTTCCTTCGCCCTTACCATTACTTGGGAACGCCAAGTAGAAAGTGGATGTTTAATGCTCCCTCTGTCATGTATTAATTTGTGATCGGATAAACCTTCTATCGAGCGTCGCCATCATTTGGTTGCTATCACCTTAAACCTGACCTGTCTTGCTATTTGAATGCAGCGGTCAGGCTTGTAATCTGCATCGCTCCGGAGGGCTGTACTCAGACACAGCCAGACGGACAATGACCCTGTGTATAACTGATAAATCTACTGGAATGCAAGTGATTGTCGGATGATCTACCTTTCGCGTAAAATCTCCCAGACGCCTTTCGGTATTGTCCCTTACCGCGGCCATTAAAAACCACGCATTTTGCAGGATCTTTGAAACGTAGGTGTTGATCCTCATCACAAGGTTAGTGTTGTACGCTTTCAACCGTTGGTACTTCTTCAGTTGGTTGAGCTAAAGAATGGGAGTTCAAGAGCGTTTCGGGTCTCGATATTAAAGTGGACCGGAAAAATGAGTGTGCTGTTAGCCTGTAAGACATCCGCACCAAATGTAGTACGAATGAAGTTGGATAGTTTGGACGTCGTGTTTAACATGTTATTGATAAACAGATTGGGAATAACACAACGTTACGAGCAAGTTGTAATACTCTACGTTTCAACCACCTCGGGTGGCCTTCCTCAGGAGTGTTGTAATCGAAATCGAGATCGAATTTCGATTACAACACTCCCGAGGAAGGCCACCCGAGGTGGTTGAAACGTATAGTGCTGTTAGCCTATTTCAAATGATTCAGTGAGCTCACGAGCAAGATGCAGATCTAGATACCGTTTCTCCAAATGCCGTTGGTGTGCTCCGGTAGACTACTTTCCGCATATGAGCGCATCTCAGTCTGCTTCAGTTTCATTCTGTTCAGCTGTAACACAACTATGAATATTCACAAGACCAGCAACTCCATATTGCATCGACTGTGTCGCAGTGTTAACCGTGTCACCCTGTCTTCCACATACAACCCGGTTGATAGGCGAAACATGCCACCGCTTACCCCTCCCCCACTATTCCATCCAATCTAGTTCTCTGCCCACCTCCCGACCTTCGTTTCTGGTGGCTGCCGCACATACTGCACACCAGATGTAGCTAATTATCACTGACGCTGTCCCATAAGTTCCACCTCTTATCACTCATCAGCATCATATACAGCTTCATATACAGCAATACATCAGTGGTTCTCATTGATGCTTAACTGTCACACAACCATGAAAAAAGCAAACCTTATATAGAAAGAGGAAACAGGAAATGAATGGGAAGGGAAGGGACCCGACTACTAGGAATAGCGTAGTCTATATTCGGACATTCAGCATCAAGGTATCTACACCTTGCAGACAAGCAAGCTAGTTGCTCCCCTCATTCTCTGCTTGAGTCGTGAGTGATCGTTACTGTGGGTGCCCTACACGTTCGTACTCCGGAACATGGACTTGCAATGTCCTCATCTGAGCTTTAAGCCCATTCCAAGTCGACGTCTGCTACATTTAGGAAAGCGGTCAACATGTCGGACTGAAAGCATCCGCGCTGCCCGACCAACACTGGTTTCTCATTTTGGGCGACTGTGGTCGTCGTTACCATAGGTATGCAACTGCTGTAGTCACAGTTGTCGATTTGACTTCCATTAACAGTATACTCCGTGCGGTACATTTGTTGGGTTCTTCTGAAGCCAGCTCTAGACGGTAACTCTTCGAAAGTTCTTTCGGTGTATCTTTTTAGGCGCTGACTGAAGTGATGTTGCTAGTCTCGCTGCTCTCTTTAGGTCGATACATGGCTGTTCTGTCGTCATTTTAACTGGGAAAATGAACATGTTGGTGTGGACTGGATTCGCGTCGTTAAAGCAGTGCGTTAAAGCAGTGTGCGGCTGTTTTGGCTGTGCTTTGCTTACGCACTATTTTTGAGCAGTTGTAGTGTCCTACTTGGTAAACGCGATTGTTTTACTTGGTGAGCTCCGAACCAGACTTAGTGTCACACAGACCTTATAACTGATAGTTTTAGGCGGCTTGGATCTAATCAGGAGCGTTCTTTCTGGAGCGCATATTTTGATTCAGATTCTATCGGTACGTTGTCACTTTTCTAATTTCCTCGGGCAGCGGTAGCTGTTGAGAAAATTGCGAAGACTGTGTTAAAGTGTTCGTAACAAACTATTCTAAAGTTTGGGCTCAGCGCTTTTAATTCCCAGCACCTACTGGACCAAAACCTCACGGAACATTCATGTAGCAGATATTACTGCATGAGGCACGGTGGTTCTTGAGTCAAATAAGCACCAGATCTCGGAGAGTTTCCTAGAGTTGCTGAACTTCAGACGAGGTGCTCCCTGTAGTTGTTCATGAAATAAGTGGCACAAGGATACCCTCAAGCAGCTAAGGCTTAACCTGATCGCCGATTGTAACAGAAAAACTTATTGAAGCGGAGATTGCTGTTGTTTTAATGAATACTGACAGGCTCTTCATGGTTCTCCGTGTTACTGGCCCGGGGTGCTTGTCTGCCAATCAGGCTATCAGCCAGGCAGACGGCATATGCGTTATAAGCCCAGGGAGTTGTACAACTGGATGGGGCCAGTTTGACTTCTACTGTGTTATTTCTGCGGGATTGTGATGTGATACTGTGGTGGGTACACTGAGAACTGTTTACTAAACTAGAAGTCCCGTGATGAATTTCGACTGCCAAACGTAATGGACCGGGGGGTGAACCGAACCTAAAATGGTTCGGTCCTCGGTGAATGACTATTTGTTTACTTCAAGTAATCGTTTGTCCACCTCAAACCTTGGCACAATCGGCTGAAGTGTCGGTTAAGTTTGCCCAGTTTAGCACTCGAATACCTGGTATTCTTAATGCATAACTTATCCACCGTGTGAACATCCGGCGTATACACACTTGAAGATAGAACAAATTAATTCACCTGACGCTCTACTAAATAACCGCTTCCTTATCTCGTCGTTGTTTTTTGTTAGCGCCGTTCGATGCGGTTGATGGAACGGAGGCCTCAGTAGTCAGTTATTTTAAGACGTTTCACCTATGGTCAGTTCCACGTCGTCAGACACTTTGGCTTCTACAATCAGAGATCTATTTGAATTGGAACTTGAACTTGTCCATTCTTATTCATTGTCTAAGGGGAACCCAGCTTCGGCTGTTGTTCACAACGTGGATTCACTCCGGAAAAATGAATGCGTGCGAGATCATAAGGAGGTACAGTAATTTTAGCAATGTCCGCACTTTTTGATAAGTTGGTCGGCAGGTTGGGTCGGTGAATGTCGTCCCAAGCATGACTAGTAAGTTGTATGCTGTCAGACACAGTCCATTTGTTAGAGTCTATCGACACAACTCAGGAAACGCTGTATATTCACTCCGACGGACAGTCACTCAAATGTCACCGACATAGTCGTTGACCTTCTCAGGCAGATCACACACCCTGAGATCGTCCACTAACCGGGAGTTTTACCATTCAGGTTGATCGTCTTTCTCCGAATAGGAATTGGCTGGATGGGACTTGTGTCCTGGCCCAATGCACTGACACTGGTGAAGGACATGTAACCATACGCTTACCACGGTTTTAGTATTTTCAGCACCACATTTCAACGCAGCACTGTGTCATCTGAAGACCAATCTGTGTGTATGTGAATCGTGGACGTTATTAAAACATGCAAGTCAGTTACGGCTGGTCCACTTCTTTTAAAGGCTGTCGTGCATTTTTGGTCAGAATCTTGCTGTACGCACCGGTTTTGTTCTATCGTTCGCCCAGTGTTCATTCACCAACTTATTCCACACCACTTGCGATAAGCAGTGGCTCGATCCACATCACCTTCTGATCCGGTTCACTGCTGTCACTAATGCATGGCTAAATAGTCCTGTTCCAACGTTCGTCTGTAATTCTTCATCAGTTTGAACTTCAAGATGGTTAGCCAGTATGGAAAAATTTTGTCTAGTGTTGATTTCTAGCTGCAAGTGGAAGTCTTTCTGGAGGAGCGGCACTTGCAGATGTGTACAATTGATTTAATTAAACGAATTGCGGTGGGGAGTGTGCATTTCCATTGACTGTGTAACAATCCTCGGGACTTTCTTGCAAGTGGAATGGATCTCCGTAATGTTGGTTTGGGTCTTTCCGTTCTGTCGTTTGTTTTTGGGTTGTATCCTTTGGTTTAACTAGTCACCCTGCCTTTACAGCGTAGTATGTTCGTCATTATTTTCGACACTAATACTGTTCCTCTGTTCATTTATTTACGGGATGATATAGTCAGTAAGTTAGTTCACACACACTGTTGAGAATGGTTTCGTCTACCGTGATGGACTAACGTGAACCGAGACGCTGTTAACCAGGGTTTTTTTGTTTGTTTTAGAAATGTATTTCCATATAGACTGAGTCAGTTTATTACAGTTTGAAATGCCCTTGCCATGGAACTCCCACCTTCGTCGCCGTTTAGACAAAGAAACAGTTCGTTCACCAACCTACAGGACGTGAGTTCAGGTCGTTTTGGTTACAGAACAGTTTGAGCAGTAGTCTGCATATTTCAATAGTTCATTTTATTCACCGTGCGACTGAAATTTTTCGGATTGAGAAGGCAGAGTGGCAGACGCACTTCCCTTTGATGTTTGGTCATTATGTTACGCTTGACACTCCTGACGAAGACCACCCGAGGTGGTTGAAACGTAGAGTATTACAACTTGCTCGTAACGTTGTGTTATTCCCAATCTGTTCATTTGAATTATTGTCTAAAACGAGGTTAGATAGGTTAGCGGTTTGCAAGAAGCAACGGAACTACATGCGGCGTAATCAATTGCATATCAGTATGTGGCAGTCTCAAACCATGGGTTACATAACCACAGTTACCTAAGGCGGACACAATTTAGGGTGTTTCGCGCGTTTTGTCGCTCGGTCGCGGCTTAACCAAATTGTGCATGTCAGTAATTGTCGTACACCGAATCGAAACAAGGTGTATCGCTAACACCCCTTCGTCGTTTCATTTGACTCACCAAGGTCATGAAGTTCGTACGAAACGTTAAAAGTCCTATTTGGCCTTTTTTTGGGGCCATCGCAGTCCGTCTAAGTTTCTCCCCTTCTGTGTGCTCGAAGTCAGTTTGCGAAGACAGAAGTTGATGTAGCAGTTTGTTTGCACACATAAAAAGTATTCACACGTATTACGTAGCTTTTGCCACATAGGGTCACTCTATGTCCATTTCGGTCATGCGAGCAATGTTTCAAGTTTGTCACGTACTGATATTTTCAATTTGACCGTCACTCACATTTGATCGCAGCCTTCGCATTCAGCTAGACTTTCCAGCCAGCCTCTCTCGAAAAGAAGCACTAGACTCGAGTTTCGGTCTCATTAGAGCTCATCCGTAGTGCATATCCTTGCTACGGCCGGGATTTGAACTCTGGCCATTCCAGTCATGAGGCAACCGTGTTGACCACTGCGCCATTGACCTCATTAGGCACGACCGAATTATTAAATCTGAAAGTTCAACCACTTTCGCCTGTGAGCAGTGATCAGGTTGCCTGTTCGTCTCGAGAGGAGACACAGTTACTGCCTGTTAACTCCAATCGTTGACCCCGCGATTAGGACTTCCAAGACAGGTCTAACTCTCCGATATCATTAAACCTGCAAGGCGATATTTTAGATTACTGACGATGTTATTGATATGTTATTGATTCCGTTTACTGTAGTTCATCTGACCTCTCTACCTTGGCCCTGGTTGCTAATTCCCATTTATTTGTTCTCATCAGCCTGATAAGGCATCACCAAAAACAAACTTGTTTGCTATCGCATCTTCAGATAATCCAATCTTGTTTTCATACTCTCAGAACTAACTTAGATACCTTACCTCCAGAATAATTTCATCCATCAGGGAGGTGGTTTTGCCGAAAAGTTCTCCCAGTACATTCGTTTCCTTACTTGCCGTGTGCTTCACAATACCATTCTCATAGGCTGATGCTGACACCGTTATTATAAAAACTAGAACAATTAAGGCTAGAGTATTAGGTTGAATAAAGTGCTTTTTGTCTATTCATAAATGCGTATTCATACCGGGAACTTGAGGTCAGTTACCCAACAACAATTTTCATTTCTGACATCGGCCATGTTTTGTACATGTTCCGACATATGTTTTGGCTGTCGTAGTTTTTAAGCCCAACCATCAGCACGTTACGCCTGTTCTGTTGTCGATCGTTTTTTCAGTCAATTACACCTCCAAAAGATTCCATCCCAGTTCCACCATCCGCGTTTGATGACTCCGACCACGTGCTAACTAACCCTACTCGTTTCCGTCGCTCATCCTTTGCTCTATCCGGTGAACGTCAAACCACTCTTGATGACCTCATCGTTTCGGCCTCGCTTCAGGCCAACACCGCAGCGGCGACTCGTGAAGCAGCGCAGCTCAGGGCCATTGTATCTTCTGGCTCTGATAACAATGCTTTAGAGCATTCACCTTCACGCATCGAGATTGGATCGGATTCTGAGGATTCAGAGCTGTTTTTGAAACGCATGTCTGTAGCCACAATTGTTCCCAATAAACCCACCGTTACAGTTTTCTCCGATTCTGACCCATCCTCTTCCGGTTCTTCTGACGGTGTTACAGACCAGCTGAAGCAGTCCAGAACTGGAGGGACAGTGTCGACCACCTCGAAGAAACTCGTTGACGACGAATCGAAGGAAAACGTGTTTGTTTGGCATAACACAAATGCATTTCGGTCGAACCCATTAACTTCAGACTTGGTTCGAAAGTATTTGGCATCTGTAAGTTTCATACACTAATGTTAGCATCTGTGTTGAGTCACTATGCTCATATAGTGAGTTATTTTGTTCGTGTTTTTCGTGCATTATTCAGTCGCCCTTGGATTGACTGGAATAACCGTGCTTAAGCTCCCACTACCCCACTGCTCTAAATCAGTTTGCCTGATATGCTGGAATACACTTGCGTTGTTACTCGCGGTTGTTCAGTTCTAAGCATGCACACATTCAGCTTAGCTGCTCCGAGTACCTTGTCCAGCCCTAGACTACACAAATCGCAAAGCTGCCTATGTGCTTTTACCCTTATCCCCTTCGAGATTAATACTTTTCTCAGGAAAATGATCATTATCTCAACTCGATTGGTAATTGTACTCTGCCGTAAGTATCAGTACATCTTGCAACTTCCGTTAAGTAATATTCCATAAACTACCCTCACAAGTAGGACTAAACCACTCGAAAGGAGTTGGCTACACTACCCACTGTGTAAGAAGAAAGCTTTTATTTGCTTTAAATCGCACTAATATTTTTGTGGTTTGTTCGTTGCTTCCAACTTTCATGAACGTATTTTCCAATCTTGTTCAATGCATCCGCCGGATCATGTGGCTTTTTATATAATCTACCACTTTATTTGCAATTACGTTGGTGAATGAATTTTACGGTAACGAACAGTAAATCGCACCCCTACGTGTTACCGGACTTCCTCGTTCAGAAAGCCCGCAATGTAGATAAGCCATTTAATTGACCCAACCATGGGGTTCACTATGTTATTACGTGATCCAAACGGTGGAAGTTATTTTGTACAAGTAGTATGAGCCAGTTTGTTGGCCACAAAGGCCACCGGTATGATTTCTACATAACAACTTACCTTCGGTTTCTATTCTTGTTATCATGCGTTAGTTTTACAGATTATTATTAGTGTCATGGGTATTCATGGGTTTATGTGGACTGGCATACTGCCAGACCTAGACAAGGGAATGATTAGGTTTGTTAGCCAAAACCTTCGGCTCAATGGCCTGTATCGCAAGGAAGTGGATGAGTGGCAGTGTGCTAAAACTGGTACTTTCTCCAAGAGAAAAATATGTTATTTTCCAGTGTAGATGACCCAATCTGGGGGACCACGAGACTAACCTTTTTAGAACATTATCTGTTGGCCTGTCTGGTATGGGTGGTTCTGTCATTGTGATCGTCACACTCTAGTTTGGCTCACTGGGTCATCGAGACGAGCAAACCGTCCTATTGCGTCAGGGTTCAGTTTCGTTGTGTCTTAATGACGACGCTTTACCTTCACTCATAGCTCGGTTGCTTGTTTGCAAGCTGTAGGCATACTGATGCTGGCTGTCGGAATGTGCGGTCCTCACTACCTCACCTTGTCTCCCACTTCTCTGTCAGTTGCTGTAAACTAGGAGTGGTATCCTTGAAAAAGAAGATAAGTGCGGAACTTTGGTTAGCATAGTGGAGCGTTAACCGTGGTGACAGATACTTTCGTTGTCATTCAGCCATCTGGAACGGTTTACGGCTTCTATGGTCGCCTTAGCAATTAAATGTTGGTTAACCCTCATGGCTCTTACTGTCAACTAATATCTCAACATTTGGTCAAAACTGCATGGTGGTCAACTAGCAACGTTTTTACGAAATCTCGCGACCCTGACTGTTCTATTAAGTACAATGGTTAAGGGTCGCAGGCCTGTCTGGTGCCCTCTTGATCACTCTAAACGCTGGCTAGAAACGCAGTCGGAGGTAACAGTGTGCCGTAGTCAATGGCGTACGCGCAATCGTATCATCATCAATTGTTCCACTTGACCTGGTTTGCCAGTTTTGACCCTTTTTGATCAAATTTTCCTCCTTAGGTTATTCCACGTAACTGTTACGGTGAGTGGCGGCCTGAATCACAGTATCTTCTGATTAGCCTGGGCTGCTCTGAATGAATTATTGCACAGATTAACTATTCTGGATGGCCCAACGTCAGGCAGAACACTATGCATAATCAACTTATGAGAGGGTGTTGTAAAGCGGCTGTCATTTGCAGCTTTGTTTAAAATGTGTATTTTCCGTATTGTTACGGTCGACTACACTTTCTCAGCCTCGTTTGAAGATTTCCTTTTAATTTCTATGGGTAAAACGTGATGCTCAACTTCAATTTATTCACTGAGATCTGACAACATTTTGTAGTGTAACCCCAGGAAAGTCGCCCGTCAGCATAGAAAGTGGTCCAGGTTGCCGCTTATACCGATTTCTGACTTATGTAAGATGGTCACAAGGCGTGTACAACATTCCCGTAAATGTTGACATACCAAAATGTTCAGCTAATTGGGCAGATCCAAGCAGGCAGATTTCTGCAATTTATTCCTTCAAGAAAACAGGTCAAAACATTCGCTGCGTCATAGCAAGCTGTTTACTGATGTTATTTTCGTGGCCCTACCAATTTGCACAATACCCATTATTAGTGCATACATATCCTGCATTCCACTCTGAAAGCTTACCACGAGTAAAATCCAGAGTTATCGGTTTGCCATGGATCACATCCTGGGGTATATTTTTTTGCATTTTATACATCTCGTGTATTTATGAATTACAAGAGTAAGTGTACGTACATTTCGATTATTCAGCTTCAACACGATGATGTCCCCACTCGTAGTCTGACAAAGTGGTTGAACAAAAGTTTCCGGTTGGAGTGGATGAGATTGTCGGGGCCCGTTAAACGAGCGCTCAGCTCACCGGAATTTATACCGATAGGTGACTTTTTCTGGGGTTACCTCAAGTCCGATATGTATACCGTGAAACTGTCGTCGAACTTTAGTGAGCGAATGGAAGTTGCATGCCAGGTGTTACGTACACTACTGAAAACTATGATGCCTACATAAAGTTGACAGTGTGCTGTATCATTGTCAATCGTGCACATTTTGAACAAGCTCGTTTTACATCGTCGTTTCTTAGAAGTCGGTTATCTGTCTCCATTTCATATTCTGTCTTATTTGGAGTCATTTACCATAGTTAATCTGTAATGTGTATGCGCCTGCAGATAGTACAAAGTGTGTATTGAACGATAAAGTTTGATCGACGTTTGACTGCCAAAGCGGATGTAAAATTTCTAATCCGATTCAGTTTGCCGAATGACAACGGAAGTATAATCTAGCTATGGTTGATCGGTAACAAATACCCAACTGCAATCTTGTTTACTGCGACCTTCTAGCCGGATGGATTGGTGTCTGACTTAATGTTATGACACCTGCTTGTGTACCGTAGGTTCCATTCTTTGACGTTTCATTCGGTAAGGCTGAACGAGCTGTTCTATACTTCGCCGCTGGCCACTTGGACTAGGTGCGTACAGAAACTTTGGAATATATGTTGTGGCTCCAAGATATAATATGCTTCTGCATGATTGCAGTGGTTACGTAGACTTGAAACTGTAGCAGTGGTCTATATCTCTTAGGCCACGGGGGTCTTTGCTAATCGTGGTTATGTCTGATGGCAAGTAATTGTTTTACGTATATGTCGAATGGCTGTAAGAGCATTGTAACTTCCCGGTTGTTAGATGTGCCACTTAGAGCGCACAACGTAACTCGTCGTCGTATATGTGGAGCCAACCGCCCATGTTGGGTGCCATTATCGATTAAGCAACGATACAACTGGGAGGCGAGTATTCGATGTTAGGGATCAAGCAGTTTCGTTTGCCTAGTCTCTAAGTTTGGATAGACATAGGCGATTAGGTCAGACACAGATAATTCCAACTACTCCTTCACGGTTAGCGCCATTTGCCGATTCCCCAGTCGAGTGTTGTTAGATGCAGGATGAGCAAATAATGTCTTGGCATATGGGTAAAAAAGTTAGCCATAGAGGGTTGCATTTTTTTTTCCAGACTGTGACTCGCAGTCTATGGTTGGATGTGTTGGAAAAGGTGATACCTAATAGGGCTAAGTGGCACGAATGTCGTCATTGTTTCACTGAGTTATCTGTTAAGTAGGCTTTAATGCCCATCTGATACAATCAAAGCTACGAGGAAGCTTCCTCGCGGATGTCGCCTCACACTTAATTACTGTTTGTTTGCCAGGCCTCTGTACCTTGATATGGAATGTTTGTATTTAAACTCGAAGGTTCTTGTTAGAAGTCAAGTCTTCCTTCGCCTATCAATCGGAGCTGGTTGTTTCATTTATGATTGTATGGCAGTTGTGTATTAGTTTCAATCACTAATAGCAGTTATGTTAATTTTATCACTTTATTTTGCTGTCCATCATGGTCACTCCGACGAGTGCACACTAAACAAACGGGCTTATACTACGTGTTTTCAACGACACAGACAGCGTATTTCTCCCATTGAGTGTTACAAGTTGTTCCCCATTGTCGATCATTTTATTTACTTGTCTCCACGCTTTTCTCCCTCACTATTGTGATGGCTTATGAGCATGCAATAGTCCCTTGTTCATTCCATTTAGTATGTATTTTCCTACCTCTGCGCTGAATCGTCATTCCATGTATGTACACTTTGGTGGGTATTATTTCTGTGACCGAAACTTCATTTTCTTGCATTACTGGTCTTATTTTCATTTAGTTGGTCACCGACGATAACTCACCACTTGTCACATCACCGATATCAACTTCACCAGTTCGGTTGTCTTTGATGCAAAGTGAGAATCTACCGGGCGTGCTCTCATTCCATTGTCCGACAGTAGCTTCCATGACCATGCCGGTTCATCGGACTCGGCGAGCTCACAAGGATAGTGCCGGCGCCACGCGCAGTCCGAATTTGCACTCGCCCCATCAACCTAATTGCAAGGTTTCCACACTAGCTGGCCGATGGACGGACGTCAATTCGTCAAGCGATACGGATGCATGGTATGGTTGGCATCGCCAGGGCGGTTACTTGTCTGACAATCCGCTGCTCAACTTTGCTGCATCCGAGGCGAAGCTTCTGCGCTTGGCTGGACAAAGGCTTGAAGCGGACTTTCATCGATCCACCGCATCACTACCCAGGTCGCCGAAAAGGGGTAGAACACGGTCGGGTTAGTCATCCATGTTATGCTTTCTGCGTAGTCCGACGTATATAGTTTCGTTGCCGGTCGTTTCGTATTTTGATTTCTTCTTGTCCTGTTGTGGTGTCAGGATAACCGTAGCATTTTGCTCTATGACCTAGCCTCCAAGTTAACAGGGGGTTAGCGAAAGATATGTGTAATTCGCAAGGGGAATGGAATCCAACAGGTTGCCTAGACTCATTAGTGCTGGGCACAACAAAGCACTGAAGTGCACAGTGCGTTAGGTGTTTAGAAGTCCTGTTAAGTAATACCTCGATGGTGGACATCCCGGGTCCCCTTATCGTTAGGTCTTTCTGTCCTAACTTAAGACATCACAGTGTTCTTGCTTAGTCAGGTGTTGGTTGCTTGGTCATGTCCTAATATTAACCGGTTAGCGACTGTGCTTTCTCTCGACGCGATTTAGAAATCTGAACACCACTCAAGTGATTTGGGTCAAACGTTTGAATAAGAAATTCCTTCCCATGTTCTCTTTCCAACTGACTTTGGTGCAAAATTCATGTCTAAGGTTTATAAACTGCATTCCGTGCCGCTCGTTACTCCCATCGTTTGTCATCAACGAAAACTTCTCTGGTCAAAATATGTTGTTACTATAAGAGAGGTTTGTAGCTCTCCCTCTGTTTGGTGTGGAGTCGCTTCTCTCCATCAAGTCGTGCTGATGGTCGCTTGCGGACGTTGTTAGCGAGAATGGCAGGAACACCAGTTTCTCCCACCAGCCTTCGTCATCTGTGGCATTGCAAAAGCTTTCGTTTGTTGTTATACACAAGGGCCATAATACTTGTATGTAATACATTTTGCCGAGTGGTTCTCAGTTTTGACTTGTGTTTGAGGAAGTTACCAATAGGCTTGCAGTGTCTGCCTATCGATGTCGCCGCCATTCTGTCTGCATCAGCTTGGATTATCACATCACCAACATGGCCGCCCGCCATTGCGTATCCTCAGAAACTTCTAATAGGAAACCACTTGTTGGAATTATACAGTCTCACGGATTATTGTAGTTGAGCTACGAACTCCGTGTGCCAGTTGAGCGCTTACCTTTCCGGGCGTTCTGTAGTGAAACCAGCGACGGAGCCGAACCACGAGGTGGTCAGTCAGTGACATGATCACGAAGTTAAAAAGTCCGGACTTCCACCAAATAACGTGACCAGGTATTACCTGCTCAGTTGGGTACCCCACGACAACTAAAACCGACCGTTGAAAACACGTCCCAGCGTGGCAGATTGCCGCAGTCGGTGGCGTGCCTGTATCCACACTGTTATTAATTCTTCTGATTAATCCTATTTTACCGGCATATGCTTTTCTGGATCATATTCCTCTTCCAGAATTTTCTTCCGTCACGGTGAGACTGGACCTTGACGTGGTGTGACGGCTTGCGCATCTCGATGACCTTTTGGGCTAAACTGGACAGAGTTACTCATACCAGGCAGGCCAACAGGTAGAGGTCTGACAAACCACAGTCTCCTGGTCCTCCAGGTTGGGGGTTGGAAGATGGTTGGCATCTCTNGTGAACCGAGACGCTGTTAACCAGGGTTTTTTTGTTTGTTTTAGAAATGTATTTCCATATAGACTGAGTCAGTTTATTACAGTTTGAAATGCCCTTGCCATGGAACTCCCACCTTCGTCGCCGTTTAGACAAAGAAACAGTTCGTTCACCAACCTACAGGACGTGAGTTCAGGTCGTTTTGGTTACAGAACAGTTTGAGCAGTAGTCTGCATATTTCAATAGTTCATTTTATTCACCGTGCGACTGAAATTTTTCGGATTGAGAAGGCAGAGTGGCAGACGCACTTCCCTTTGATGTTTGGTCATTATGTTACGCTTGACACTCCTGACGAAGACCACCCGAGGTGGTTGAAACGTAGAGTATTACAACTTGCTCGTAACGTTGTGTTATTCCCAATCTGTTCATTTGAATTATTGTCTAAAACGAGGTTAGATAGGTTAGCGGTTTGCAAGAAGCAACGGAACTACATGCGGCGTAATCAATTGCATATCAGTATGTGGCAGTCTCAAACCATGGGTTACATAACCACAGTTACCTAAGGCGGACACAATTTAGGGTGTTTCGCGCGTTTTGTCGCTCGGTCGCGGCTTAACCAAATTGTGCATGTCAGTAATTGTCGTACACCGAATCGAAACAAGGTGTATCGCTAACACCCCTTCGTCGTTTCATTTGACTCACCAAGGTCATGAAGTTCGTACGAAACGTTAAAAGTCCTATTTGGCCTTTTTTTGGGGCCATCGCAGTCCGTCTAAGTTTCTCCCCTTCTGTGTGCTCGAAGTCAGTTTGCGAAGACAGAAGTTGATGTAGCAGTTTGTTTGCACACATAAAAAGTATTCACACGTATTACGTAGCTTTTGCCACATAGGGTCACTCTATGTCCATTTCGGTCATGCGAGCAATGTTTCAAGTTTGTCACGTACTGATATTTTCAATTTGACCGTCACTCACATTTGATCGCAGCCTTCGCATTCAGCTAGACTTTCCAGCCAGCCTCTCTCGAAAAGAAGCACTAGACTCGAGTTTCGGTCTCATTAGAGCTCATCCGTAGTGCATATCCTTGCTACGGCCGGGATTTGAACTCTGGCCATTCCAGTCATGAGGCAACCGTGTTGACCACTGCGCCATTGACCTCATTAGGCACGACCGAATTATTAAATCTGAAAGTTCAACCACTTTCGCCTGTGAGCAGTGATCAGGTTGCCTGTTCGTCTCGAGAGGAGACACAGTTACTGCCTGTTAACTCCAATCGATAACCCCGCGATTAGGACTTCC
>QNGE01005429.1:21814-44015 GCA_008508345.1 Paragonimus westermani
TTGTTTGCTAGGTGTAGGCACCTTGATGTTGAATGTTTGAATATGGACGTAGTCATTTTCAGTAGTTAGGTCCCTTCCCGTCCCCTTCTTTTTCCTTCTCTCTTTCTATATAGGGTTTGCTTTTTCTTCATGGTTGTGTGGCACTTAAGCATTGGTGTGAACCACTGATGTGTTGCTGTCTATGATGACGATGATGAGAATTTTCTTTGTTGTTACTGTGGTAAGCGGCGACTCGAACCGCATTATCCTGTCACCCCCTGTGTTTGCCATGGTGACGAACTTTGATCGAATCATTGTGTTTAATATTCTGATTTACGTGTATGTAGCTGCACCTTTGGACTTACTAGTGATCAGTTTGATTTAACCGCTTGACAATCAATAACTGTTATGTAGGCTGATGAAAGTGCAGCAAAGGTCTGTCGGACATATCATGTGGTCTGGTTGTTAAAATCCTTTCAAAAGGTTTACGTCAGCAAATCCTCTTTATTCGGATAGTTTATAGTGAAACGTTAGTAACATCTGTTCAATATTTGACACTTTATCAACTTTTATTCATCGATATGTGTGTATGTCTGTTTCATTTTTTCTGCTCACACCGAGACTTATGGTTGGTTGTTGAGAAATTTGAGGTCGATATGTGTTGCCTCGAATCCGCCGCCACCCAAAAAACATTCTCCTTGATATATGGATACATTTGGCTCACGTTTTAAGATTTCTAAGATGATGAGAGACAGCATTGTTGCATGTGAACTATGCACCCTTAGGAGCAGGAATGGACAGGGTCTTCTCCATCACTCAGCCTATATAGGCTAACGTGCGCGTTGCATTGATGGGCATACGGTTGATCTGGCCCATTTTCCTCACTTACACTGGCTTGCTCCTCGGCCTCGATCACAGGGATACCGTTTACTGCATACTGTTCATTTCTCCGTTAGTTGATTTTAACTCGAACCCATCTCTACCACCGCTCCGCCCGACTGGACTCCGTAACGCTAGTTCTATATGTGGTTGGACAAAAGACAAACAGTGTGCTTCATATGAATTCTCCATAGTAAGCGTTTTGTTTTCGTTGTGAAGTGATTTACTTTATTCTACAGGATTGTGTCTCTCTGTCAGTGCTTCATCATCCTGAGTTGTCCAGTCACTCTGAACAGACAGTACGTATGGTACTTGTTGGTACAACTAAAACCATCCGATTGCCCAAGTAGCAGCTTATGACTAGTATGAGTCACTGTCACTTTGTAATGTTTGGGATTGCGCATTCCTAACTTGAATCGTTCACCCTTCAGAGTGTACATGTGTAATCTCCCTTCTGACATTTCCGGGCGGACTCATGACTCATCAGTTCACTTTCCACACTCTAGTCGTTCGTCACCTTTCGGTTTTTCACAGTCTGTCTATCTGGGTCGATGGTTTTATACCGAGTTGGAAGTTGGTGCCGTACCCTGTTTATACTGGTCCAAACTAGGTAATCACCTGACTGTTCCTAGTCATTTTTGTCAGATTGTACACGTTATTTTCGTTTTATCCTTTCTGTTGTTTCAATCCATTGTTCACACTCACTCACGGAAGCTTCACTCAGCTCATTCCAACCGTATTTGTGTTGATGTACCAAATAGTCGCTCTTCTCTTATGTTTTTTTTGCAGGAAATCGGGCTGTCGTCAGGGATCAGCTGTTCGTTCCTGGAACCACACCGTCTTCTCCTCGATCTTCCCGATTTGATTTCTCTCATGTCTACGATGGTCTTCCTCCACCGCGTAGACCGAAATGCGAGTTGTCCACTTCCAGTGGCAGTTTGAATCTAGATCAAGCATTGCGCACCTGTCTTACCCCGCCATCTACTCCGCTGTCGGAGCACAGCGCTCACGGCTCTACCATTCAACTATCAAGTAATCCAATTGGAATGCGGCGTTTCCGCTCATTGTTCGACCACCTGAAACCGCAGTCACCATCAGAAGACAGTGAGAAGTATATCTATTTGGACGAAAAAACTCGAGAACGCCGTGCCGAAGCTCAGGCTTCCAACGTAATCTCTCCTGTCTCCTTCTGACTTAACTTTTACGCACGCCGTTTTGGCTCCTCTCAGTCGAATTAAACATTGGAAATGTTTTTTGTTTATCATCGACTTCTTCATTTTTAATTCCATGTAGATAATGTTTTTTGGCTCTTCCACTGTTGTCTCATATTTGTCTGCACTTTAACCTACGCTGATCTATTATGATCATCACCATCTTGTCAGCTGTCATTTACACTTCTAGTATCTCCCTAGTTGTTTTCGTCGCTCTTACCCGCAGTGTTATTTTATCAGTTCTTTTTCCTCTACTCTCTGTGGTTTCAACAAGTGTACGCACAAATCAACTCGGTATATTTAATCTGTCTAGGACGTGTTTCACGTCACATACTAGTTCTTTTATTGATATTAAAATAGCGAGGCTAAACACAGGTGACTTCACTGCATCCGATGGCTGTGGTTCGAACACCATTGCGTGCTATGTTTGTTCCTATTTTGCAACCATCTACGAACGTTGACGCTTGCAATTAACTTGGCTGTTGTCGGACCTAATCGAATCTTTTCAATCTGATTCCGGTGTGTATTTGTGTTCAACTACTTCACGCTTGTTAGCTGCAATTGGCGTCGCCCCGCTCTCTTGCGTGCATCGCCCTATTCGGGCGATTCGTGTGTCAGCTGATCGTCACGTAGTGTGCACTGGGTAACCGTTTAGACAGTGCGGATTGGCTGTTCAACCTAAAAGTCTAATTAGCTATTTTTATACCCTCTAGTGTAAGGAGTGACGTATGATTGAGACATGTGGTTGTGTTTGGTTTAGAAGGATTGCTTTTTTTCTGTCGATGAAATTAAGCAGGCAACCGGAGGCGTGACTGGTATTCTACTGGCTTACTTTAACAGAATAACTACTGTTGTTGATTGTAGCCTAGCCCACTTGGCAGGCTGCATGATTCGAAGAATGTTTGTTCGTTAACAACACCCCAGCGCTCGTTTGGATCAACCGCCATTAGTTATAGCGATGAAGTGCCTCGTTTGACCTTGTAGTTTCGTTTGCGTGGGACGAATCCGCTCACATACTAAACTTAGCTGTTCTTGTAGGCTTCACCATTGATCTGTTTACTGGACGGGTTTGTGATGCGCAGCTGACCACGTTATGTGGGTGTATTTCGTTCGCGAAGATTTGTTTTGATGGCTCTGTGTCACACCTTGGTGTTCGTTGGGTCAAACTGGTGCATCGAACGACTTTTCGTGCTATGCTGTCTTCACTGAACTTTGTTTTGGTACCCATTCACGACAGATTTTAAGTACGTAGCGTTGTTTTATCAAGCCGAAAGTCTGTTGAACAGTTCTAGTTCTCCAGTAGAGTAGCTGTCCAGTTAGAAATGACAGTCGTTTAGGTCAATTCTATCTTTCTCATATTTGATGGTTTTTGCGAGGGCGCCATCAAGCTGTAATTCACACCACGGGTGTAGTGTCTTCGTACCACGAATGCATGAAACCGTCGTGATGTGAGTGAGATCAATTTCGTTCTTATACTTTTGCTACAAACATGATTTAATTTGTGAACGCCTAACAAGATGGCATCATTTCCGGTTAGGTCCATATTTCATTTCGTGCTGAGTTTGCAGCTGCATGAGGACAACCTGTTTGTTTTTTTCTGTTACCGAAACCAGATTAATATTGTGGCTCTTCGGAACGACCTTTACAATAGATGAACGCCTGGGGTTCCGAACACCCCAATGGAAAGTACCACTGATGATAACTACGGTGAATGAGTTTATTACACTGCACCTGGGGTACGAGGATGTTGTGCTTACAGGTCAAAAGTAACCTTGAGGAAAAGTGGAAGGTGTTCAAAATCCTCACGATATGCTGCAAGCAACCTTTTTGGTTAACCATCATCTAATCAACATTTCGGCCAGTGGTCAAGTTCTGGTGGTTTGTATTCAAACTTCAACCCCTATTGGATTTTGGAGTCTGATTTACCCATCTTCCTAAATTGGGTACACTGCAGAATAGTGGTAGGTTGAACTGGTGGGCAACTGGTCTTTAGACTGTACGAACGTCTAGTGTGTCCGGAGGCTAGTGTTATGACCCGAGGTAGCAATAACAACGCATTCGTCGAGCTTTGTTGATTGATTTGACCTCAGCTGTCTCAATCAGACCATTCGCTGAGGGCAGTTAGACAGGAATCTTAGTCCGTTCTTGATTTGATCGCGCACTTGTTGAAAAGGCCACCTCGAATGCCTTAGCTGAGTTTGCCATCTTCTCCCACCCTCACTTTCCAAACAAATCGTATCATGTGTACGTCTTTGTTCTTGAATTACATTACACTGTCTCATGACCATTACCGCTTCATGGCAATGTTTCAAAAGGACAGACGAGGTGTGGAATGTCCGAACGATGTGCTACCTCTGTAGGACGATTTCATACCTTTTATTTGGTCGTCCATAAATAACCGCTTCCAAATATGCGTGAATGACGATACTCATTCGTCATTGAAATCTTACTGGTTATCACCTTGGCAATGCCAAATCCGTCAGGTCTGCTGCTGTCGAAGCCTAGCAATTCTTACAAACCACATAGTCTGTCAAGAGTATGGGTCTGATTGAACCTGTCAGTAAGAACTCATGGGTGATGGTGCTTACCTTTACGAAATTGGTATTTATCGAAAGTGATCAAAGAAAGGCTTCCAGAATAATCGTGAATCTCAGGAAAACACCTTAATCAGAGCGGTTAGCGGCCTTAAATCAACAGAGCAAAAAAGACAGGTTTTGATATGTCAACATTTCGTTTGTTCTCGACTGCACGTGAGACATGTAAGTTATTTACGACAGACAAGTAGCGACAGAAAGAGAGTACACGGGCATACATTCATACTACATAGAGACAGATGAGGAGTGGATCCGCATACAGACACCGCAATAACTCGGTGGGTTGTTTCAACCGCCTGGCGGTCTCTGAGCAACATAACCTTGGGGCGCTGATTGCGCAACAATAGTTTAACTGAGCTTATCGAGTCACCTTGCTGGCCCATTTTTCTGAGTTGTCTAACGTTCGATATTGCGAGATTTTAAGCAGCCGGTTCGAGATTGTCATCAGCTGCTTTAGCATTTTCAGAATGTTTTATGCTGATCGCTGTGATGGTTGCCTATCTGTCCCATCCAGGTAAGCGTCATTGTAGCTCCAGTTGAACTGGTTAACAACGTAGAAGCGTGATAGGAGTTCTAGTCCCTGTCACATGCACTACTAACGTAATCTAACAAGAGTGAAACTTGAGTATATTGCTTTTTTTCGAACGGAACGCTTATTGGGATGTGACAGCTGCTTTTAGTTGGGAGTGATGTTCAACTTAGATCAACGAAACTACCTGCCGGATACAGATTAGTTGGACAAACTGCGTTAGCGGTTGTGTACAGTTGTCTTTGGTTACAAGTTCAGCCGAAAATTCGCGTGCGAACGGTGTAGAGCAGACTTACATTTGTGTCTCAGGTCGTTTACCAATGGCCCTCGTTTGGATTGCAAAAATAGAATTACATCTTTCGAGTTGTTTAAACAGGGTTATCGCAATTGTTTATCGTGCTGTGATGTCCTCTGGATTTTCCAGTCTATCCATCCACCGGTAGCGTTCTACTTGCAGCTTTTCAGAGGTGCAAATAAGTCTGGCTGTATGAAACAAAGCCTTACCAAACCACCTTTATATGCTATCGGAGCAAAACGTAGGAACTGAAGATGTCACCCACCCCATGCAGCATTAGGACAAGCAGGCCGTTGTAATGTCCCGTCTTCATATCTAGTGATGAACACATCTAAAAAAGCTAAACAGCCTTTTGATTCGGTTTCGAGAGACGGGTGGGTTCGAGTGAATAAAGATTGAAAAGTTGAAAACAAACCAATATATTCTACTAGTAGAGGCCAAAATATCATCGACAAACCTTTTTTACAACACGGCTTGGAGAGTATTATCCGGGACTTGTCGTTGGATCATTCCTAAAAAGATATCAGCTAATGTTTGGCCTATTGACTTACTCATAGATACTCCTACTTTAAGGAAGTACTTCAAAATTAAAACCGACTTTTTCTGACACCCCTGAGGTATTGAAGTGGAATGGTTGCACTGCGTTTCTGGTCAGGTGTAAAATCACGCCAAAATTTAGACGTCTCACGAACAGCGACTTCAATCGAATACTCAACTTGAGATCTCGCTGACACTCTTTCTACTGTCCCTGCTGGTTCAAAGGAATCCCTCAGGCAATTACATTTCGCGAAGGGGGTCCATAGTGTTAACTAGCCAGCGGGATACATTCCAATAAACTGAAATGTCCATATGCAAAATTGGTAGCAGAACTGTACCAATCGTGTATTTCTGGTGCATCGCTCATCTGTGGTGTTTCTGCGTGCCGTTTGTTTTTGTCTGTACTGATTTTCAAAGATGTGGCTGGACAACAGTCTTATTTAGAATTGCTCTGTTGTTTACCTTTTCAACATTGTTAGCTTCAGTTGTTTTATCCCCCGTAAACTTACATTGTTTTTCCAAGTGGGTGTTGTAGTGACCATCATCTGTTGATTCAACCACTTCGGGATGTGTTCGGCGACTCGCTTTGCTGGTTGTCGGTCTGTTCTGCCTATGTAAACGTCACCGCAACTGCGAGTGAACTGGTACACGACATGGGAGACAGAACAGTTTGACAAACTACTTTTGCGATTGCGGAGAACTGGCCCTCTGGTGGTTTGAAATAAGCACAACTGAGCAGCCGCATACGTTCGAGCCAGAGCAGACTTTAACTTGTGCGTTATATCGTTGGCTAGATGATCATCCTTGAATGGTAAGAATGGGAAAACATCCTTCTTTTGAAAAGTCAGTAGAGGTTCAGTACTGTTCTTCACCGTATTATGTGCCTCAATGAATTTGTCGGGGTATCCATTTGTTAGTAAAGTTTGCCTCAACAACACTCGAACTTACCAACCGAAGTTGTGTGCACAGAAGTGGTTGAAACAATCTGTTGGGTTGGGATGGTCATGATTACATAATAATTGGTGTGCTTTTGTGTGTCCAGTTCCCTATTTGTCCTTATCTATATGATATATATAACTGGCATGTTTTACGTTTGCGACTGATGAGAGTAAATGAACTGTCAACATATCGCAATATGTCTTCTTTCTGCTCTGATGTAGTGGTCAAAGGGAACTCAGTGTTTCAAATTTTATATTCGTCGATTTTCGTCATCTGAAACTTTGTGAGGAGAACCGGCTGTCACTGTGCCATGTATATAAATATTTGTATGACCCTTTTAACTCTGCGGCCCGAATACATAGCCCCTTTTTATTTAATTCCACAATCAGCTTGAAATGCTCGTCCATCCTTGTCTCTACCATTTAGCACAGATCAACTGGACTGATCGTGTGAGCAGCGTGGCAGTTCGCTAACGCTTTTCTTCTGAGCATTCACGTACACCATATTTTCGATAAGTAACAGGAAACACAATGTACGGTCGTCAGGTCAGACGTTTTTCATGCCATTTGTGAGTTTACCTCACTAGGAATTATTCACCGAGATCAACATCAAGTAGTTCAAACTATGAGGCAGCCGACCATCTGTGTTGTTTCATTCAACTACATTCCTGACTGTCTCGTCAGATAAGGTTGGTTGTCGCTATCTTCTGGGCTGGTGGACTCGTGTGCACTCACAGTGTTGACTAGAAATGCTGACGTCACTGTTATGCCGACATCCACCACGCTGATTTTACTCAACCCTTTTTCAATCAATTTTGCCTATCTTTATGGCAATTTTATTGTGGAATTTCCCTTGACACCTTAGGGGCGAATGTTGGTTGAAGCCATACTTTCACCTCCCAAGCAAATCTCATCCCGTAGCTGACGGATGGAATGACTCATAGGTGACTCCAGAAGCTGGACAACACAACTGTGTTTAAACTATGAAAAAACATCCTTCCCTTGGATAGTACTTCCAGAGTACGTGGCTACAAACAGTCTGTTCGTAGACATTTGGCCTACCTACTCGGATAGTATATTTATTATATTATTGGTTCGTTTATGAGTTCCAGCTCGTTAAGCACCCGCTGATCAAACAGACAAGGTGACTCTGATGAAGCAATACTGAACTGACAATTTGAATGCGCACGTAGTGTGAAAAACTTAGTTAGAATCAGGTAGTGCACATTTCAAAGAATGTCCGTCTGTACTTTGATGTACATTTGTCTGGAATTCAACAATACCTAATTTGAGAGAAAAATGTGGAATCCATGGTATTTTGACAGTGCATACACTAACGCCCTCTCTATTTTATTGATCAATCACATTGACTACAATTCCTCGGGTGGTCGATCATCCAGAGTGGCAAGTCAGTTCAAGCTCTACTTTCTACAATCTTCTACCGTTTAGGCTTAAGATTGTAAATTCAAACGAATTCACTTCAAAAACCGAATGAGTTAACTTTTGTAGATAGTATGTTATTTGCATGCGCCTTAACTAGTGGCTGTAAAAGGCTCTATTTCACTTCAGAACAACTTTTACACGATTGGCAATTCGGTTCACTCTTGACAAGAACCTTCGTCAGAATTGATGAACCAGTTATAAAAAAAGGTGTCAGTTAATTTGGCCTGAAATTAAGTAAACAAACGAATTGAAGAGTGATGAGTATTTTGCGTGTGAACAAGGCCAACGACTAGTTTCGAGATGTCCATTTTCATAGACCGGCGACTAGTAAACAGCCGGACAGAAATGGAATTCATATGCCCAGTAAGATAGGCTGATGAGGGAGTTAGATGATTTTGAGGACTTAGGTAGAGGACCGTGGTCCCAATTTTTTACAGTTCTCGTTTAATCTAACTACCATTGTAATTCAAACCAACTTCAACCAGAGAGTTTTCTATACTGCTCATATGACCTTCGTAATTACGGTGACCTCTACAACCAAGCGCTCTTCTGTGGTTTTAGATATTTACCAAGTTACCTGGATATTTTCCAGGCTAAGTCCATCACCTATGTCTAACGAGTGACCAGCGATTGCAGATGCCCTGAAAACAGTCAGGTACTCAGACACTCTTTTGGAGTGTCTTCGTAACATTCATTTGGTGCCCGTTTATTCAACTTTTAATTTCCACTGCCGTCCCGTTAATATGCGCCCACGTGAGTTGCACGAAAATCTTAAGCAGTGTCGTTCCCTTTCGACAAGCATTCTTGATGCCTGCCTTGACCAAGCGAAGTTTTTGGTGTCTCTTACTTTAAAGGAATAACAACAGTGTTCTTCTGCCCCCTCAGCGCCTTTATTAATTTGTTTGTGTCTCCTTCTTAATTGTCTATTGTTCGAGGTAACATTTGCTCACTGAAGTAATCGTCGTTTCTTTTCGTGTTATCTTTTGGCTATTCACATCAGTACACCGGCGGTATATTGACCTTTCAGTGCTAACAGAAATTTGCTTGGACTAGACAGACTTATTGCTAGGCAGGTCAGGTAAGTCTGTACGTTTGTGGTAGCGGATAATCTTGAAACCGTGTTCTGCATCATGAATCCAACTGACCAGAAATTCGGCTACCACTAGATTTCACCTCGACTGTTAATCGGATTTCGAATTCCGTGTAATTAGAACATTACAACTATGTTTCAACTCGGTCTCATATCGTGAGCGCAAATGTGTCCCTTACATTGTACCCCCCAAAGTCCCGTGGATACCTAAAGTTATTCAGTGCACACTTCTCAACTATTTTCACACGAATATTTCTTGAAATGGGGGGATTGGAGCACCCTGGGACTAGTTCTAGTCATTGCATATAAGATGGTGATTTCTGAACAAGGTATTTCATAACGAAACAAGAAGATATCCCGGTTACCATATGATCGGTAGTTACGTATTCCCAATCCTTCAGGACATTGTCGTGTAGTTATTGATATCTGGCTAGTAAATAGCGATTCGACATCAAAACTGACGATAACCTCATTGAGCTAAGTAGAGGGGCTCGGTTGAGAGAGGCATGCCACGTGGAACATCCTGTCTTCAGTATTAAGTGTCTTTGGCACAATGTTTACCCTTTTGTCCCGCTTGCGTTAAATCTGCAACTGGTTCACCTATTTGACGAAACTTCTCTCTCCGGACGTAAACGTTTTCAATTCGTCAAACTACCGTCTGCCCAAAAGTTGGTATGACATTGTGCATTCCTACTCCGTCTCGGGTATATTTCGGCTAATTTTCTTTAATACCTATTATCAGGTGTCTGATTAATAAATGTGTACCGTTATTTTATGTGAAACACTTCATGATTTATTTCAGTGACTGATGTCGCTCACATGCTGAAGATAATCCAAATGACTTATTTCAAAGTCAGGAAACCATCTTTCCAAGGATGCCAATGAAAGTCTCAGTCCACACCACACCATTGTGTCAATGGATTTATCGGTGTACAAGCTAACTGAATGTGCGTGTTGTGGACTTGTTTCTTCTCTGTGGTCAAGCAGCTTTTACCGGCCAGTGTTTTTTAAATCGCCTATTTCATTTTACTAGAATATTTCATAGGTTGTTCGTTAACTGTATTGCTTCCAATCGTATAGGAATTTCACCTGAAATAACTCACACTTGCGGCTCGTATCTGGTTAAATGTGTGTCGGTTTCTCCATCGAATATGAGCATTTATTTGACCCCAGAGGTTTTTCTTTCCTCAGCTCGGCATCCGCCTGAACACATTCTTCGTGTTTGTGGAGTAATCACTAAACTGAGTCAACGGTTTTCACATTCTGCACTCATTATAGCGGTTTCGTAAGTTATCAGAATTACTATGCTATGATTGCCAATAATGTTGTGTGACTCAAACCCACTGAGTTCATTCGAATTATCGAATTCCAATTAACCACTCCACTGGCTCATATAAAAGACACATGTTGCGATCTGTTAGCATTTTGTTTAGTCTCGCGTTTCATAAAAGTACGTTAGACAAATGTAGACGAGCAGGGAAAGAACACCCACAATCTCGCCAATTATCAAATGATCAAAACCAAGACAGCCAGATGGCTGCCTGAGCCAAATTTGTGCACAAAATGTTGACAGCAGGATGAATTCACGCTTTTACTTGAGTTAGAAATTGCTTGCTAGAACGCCTGCTCTCAAAATCAAATTTAGAACTGTATCCCCATATGACTTGTTTACGTTGGCTTTTTGTTTCCGGTAATTTTTTGGTTAATGTCACTGCAATCTTAGGACAGTTATTTACCGGTAAACTTTCCCACAATCCCTCTTGTTCTGATTACAGACTATCACAATTAGTTTTTCCTCATTTACGAAAATAAGTATTCAAGAAGATGACAAGTTAACTCTCAAGTTGACCAAAGCCTAGTATCAAATTAACTTGACTTTTGCCAACAACAATTTGGACGTCGTCTTTCCCTTTTCAGAATATCATTTTTGACGTTCCCCTCTTCTAAAAATTAAGCGAAAGTCTGACTGTCAAAAACCGGGGAAAAAACACTGACAAATTCCACCTTGGTTTTTATTATCTAAATCGGCAGTTTCAGAATGTAGTCGATGATCATTTAAGACTCTGTAAACTTGGTTTATATTGCCGGTGATCACAAACAATCCGCCTCGTGTAGCTCGTTGAAAAGTTCCTCTTCGGGTCGAAATAACACAGTACGTCTCAGTGACTAAAACAGATCGTTTAGGCAATTCAATGAAAGCTGGGATCGATCGAAAAGTGCAGTTCCACCAATAAATCAGCTACACGATGCTAAAACTGTGTTGGAGACAAACGATGAACACTGAACGGTATCATCTACAATCGAGCTAATACGATGTGGATGGTTATACCAACTTACACCGTTCGTGAATGGCAATGAATGCAACTATCAGATATATGATAGAGAAAGGCTTCGAAAGTAATGCAAACGATTGTCGAAACGCACTGAACTGAGGTGTCATGATTGGTGAATTTTGTAAACACATACGTCGCGCAGATAAACGTAGCCCTCATCCGCGCATACACCCAACGAGATGCGCTGTTTACTCAAACACGCTGTATATGGACTGAACGAAACACATTTACTGTATTACTGATAAGTACTGTAACTCTAAACATTCTTACTGATGATCAGGACACAGATGACTTCAAAGTTCCCCTTAACTCGCTGAAAATGGGTTTGCAGTTTAAAGTGTAGTTTCGAGTCAACCAACCTCAAACGAACGATAATGCGAAAACTTTATATAAACCCTCAACCTAGGTAGTAGTTGGAAGCCTTTTGTTCATACCATCCTCAGCAGGATATAACCACACGTTGTCCGCGACAACTCGGGAACAAATTTTAAATTACTGATGGAATATAACAGGTCGCTTTTTCGACGATGAACGCCAAAAATGTAGTTTCATCCTGGATGTCACATTTATCTACTTCACTTAACAGGTCAAAATATAAGTGCTATCAGCGGAGGAGATCTTTTGTGGTGCTTGCCTGGACACTCGCCGCTATCCACCATACTGACTACTTTTTCCATATGACGTGAACCACCGTTCTATTTAAAACTTAGCATCAGACCACTTCTCAGATATGGAAAAAGTGACACAGAAGTGAGTACTAACTCCGGCGTTTCCGAGTCTTCCTCTCCCCTCTCCCTTAAAAGGACGAAATTTACAATCATATACGAATTTTACAATCATATACACCAGACTAAAGTAATACCACTCATTAAATTCCTGTCGGTAGATGATAATGCTGTTTACAACATATTGTGACAAAGCTTTCTAGGTGCTTTCGTAAAACTTAACACACACCTCCAAAGACTTCCTTTTGAAGAACGCAGACAATGGAAGTCACTCAGTTGATAGCACCTCTTCTGCGGACCACGTACTCCAAGTACTGGAGCAACTTCTCTGTACAGACCGCAGCATTTCCATTAACATCTTTAACTTAAATGACTCATCAAAAAAATAACAGAAGCACTAAACAGCCTTCAACTAAAATCTTTGTGAAACCAATCCTGGTCACTAACACGAAGCCAAATATATTCCTGTGCATACGTTCCCAGTGATCCATTTCCCGACAGTATGGCTTGAATGCCAAGCGCAGTTTGTGAACACTCTATGAACATGTTCCACCGGAACAAAATCTTAACAGCTCACAAAACGTAGGCTCAATTAAGACAGTAGTGCAATGAACACGCACACCTAAGATATTTACACTGTTTGGCTGGAAAAAACAATTACAATTACAGAAGGGCGATTAAAACGTCAAGGTTGGTTGAACGGTGAGTTTGTTACAAACCGCATGATGACCTTTTAAAGTGGACTTGAAGACAACTGGAGTAGGTAAGTCACTCTGGTAGCATAGCGTAAAAACAGATATGCCTGGAAAAGTTTAAAGCAAACGAAGTGAAAAAAAAACAAGACAAAATGCAAAGTTGACATAACCAAAACCTGACGTGTTTCTTAGTAGTTACAGCTGCTATAAGGTTTGCCACCGTATTTTCTGGCTATATAGCCAATTTCAAACGACACAGCATTGTGCAAAACGTCGACCACTTGCGGTTTATTGTCTTCCAAGAGACGTAAATACGATACATAACAGGCTTACAAACAAGAGATAGACAATGTCCTTGCCTTTAATGGAGTGATCCGATTTAACGACCAGTACGCAAGTTCCAGTTAGCACTGTCCGGAAACGTTTCACAACCAGTTACTTTACATATACTACCTACAATATTTTCAACACTCACTGATAAGCGAAAGTCATTTTTCAAACGGGGTTTCTACGGAGTGAACCATATCCTGCTACAAGCCAATAAAACTAACCGGCTGTTCACCAGTATTTATTCCTTTGAACTTAAATCACCCAGTTTTCACCCCTGAAATGCTATTACCTGGTATATACCAGAATAATAAAAACAAACCGGGACTTGCTTTATGTGTGTCAACTATTAGGAAAATTCGGAAAACAACAGTGAAAAAAATTAAGAAGCCGTCTTAATGGGTTCTTTGTCAGAAGTAGCAAGTGATCCTCCAAGTTTTAAATGGCGTCTATACACCATACCTTGGTGTATTGTTACCAGTTAGTTCAGGTCCCACTTTTATGGGTTCAAGCCTCCGAGATACCTTGTATGCGTAGCAGACAATCCCCCTCCAAATGTTTAAAACTAGGGTTTGAGTGGGACTGAAAGCTCAAAAGCGTAACACATGTAGTCCGTGGGGTAGAAAGAAAATTTCATCTTGGGTACATTTTTCGAACACTATCTTGTTGTAAGATGACACGCTTGTGTTTGTGGCGATAAACGTTCGCACAATGTTGTAGTACAATAACTGGTAGGTTTTCGTCCATAGTGGCAAATTCACTTATGTTGGCACCCGTTGGAGAGCATAAAGCCAGGAGCGATCACATTGTTCCACTTCTTACAAAAGCATGAACGTTTTCTGTGGTGATATCAGCACGACTCACCGGGGTAGCCCGGATTAAAGTTGAGATAGTTTCTAAATACGGTTTTAACTAGGCTACCCGCAAGAATCGAATCCCCGACCGCTTTAAACTGCACTGAATTTGCTGGTAATTGATGAAAGGTGACTCCTTTAACTGTAAGCAAGCAAGATGGAGTGGAGTGACTGACTTTTGTCAAAGCACCCAGCGCAGTCGTGTTGTGTCAATAAACTCTGAATCTGCCAACCTAGGTAGGATGGTCGTCCCGCTGTGCTGTTATTCACGTATGGGAAACGGTTGTTTAGGAAACCACTGACTGTACACTATGATCTTCGAAGGTGTTTAGCGGTCGTCCGCGGTCTCAAGTGCGTTGGCTTAAAAGTCAGAAGCTGTTCTGTTTGAACTTCACTCAGTTCTAAATCTCATCCACTGACGTAAGTAGAAGTAGTTGCATATAACGGACTGTGCATGTTTGACACTACGATTACCGTTCATCCGGCCGCATTGTTTATCCATCAGAGAAGACCTAACAACTTTTTGGGTGCCACCGCGCTTGGCAGTTGTTAGTAGGCTATGATCTTTCTAACATCGATCTGACTCGCATTTCATGAGGAATGTGCGCACTTGAGGTTATGCACTGATCATTTTTACAACGTTGTTGAGAGTGTTGAAAAAACCAAGCGGTTTTCATAATGATTAAAGTAGGACACCGGAGTATGGCATTAATCAGTTGAGGGATAATTTGAAATATTATATGCTTTATTGTGGCGGACATGCTTATAAAGATATTGAGCGATCTCATAATATAGCTGGGTGTACAAGAAACTTTTCTCAGCAAACCACTGGTTTAACAACCTCAAGTCTGCCCAACTGTAGATACACTATGGGGCTTACATCAGTTCACACTATGTATACATTGGGGGGCACCTAACGAATGAAGCCCATCTCATTGCTGAAAATTGGAGTCTCTCACAAGTTACGATAGTTTTGTTGAATGTACCATCAACCAGAACAGGTGTCTCCGTGCTATACGTACTTGCAAAAACGATTGGGACGGCGATTTAGGCCTCTATTTTCTTCCTAGTAGTGTCGAGAATTCGCCACTGTATATTCGGGTTCGAATATCCTACTTGTCATATAACTCCGGGGTTTCAGGTGATGAGTCCATATTCAAAATAGCTGTCCAATGTCTAAAGTGAAACTAATTGCTGGAGATTTGATTAGTATAAATTGGGTAACACACAACCGATAGTACCGATCGCGTGTTTCGCTATTACAGGAGCACGTCAGTGGTGGATATCCTTGTCACTTCGGGACTATATCTTCAGGCTATATAAAAGTAATTACAGCGGTCTTACAAAGATAAGTCGTTGTTCTAAACGTCTAATCAGGAGTCTCATTTAATTTTCTAGTTTAATTGGTCTACGCAAAATTCACACTGGTTATAGCTTGCCACAAACTTCCTTAGGTCACGTTACCCTGATCCGCACGGAATCAGATGTAACCGATTTCTGCACGAAATGTGACTGACTCACGTGACTGGCGAGTGCACGCACGTGTGAGCGCGTACTTGTGTCCAATTTAGTCGGGCCGCTTGCCGATCAGTCCAACATTGGACTGTTTGTCATTGTTTACCAGGGCATAGGACGCCCTGGTTATGTCTAGCTTGTTTTAGGGGGGAGTGGGCCGGCTGTCAAATCTCCACGCAGTGAATTTCTGTAACCTAAGCTTCCAATAAGCAAAGTACGTATGGAAATAATGAACCAATTTTTCAGTCCTATTGGTGTTCTGATTAGTAATCGATATTAGCCTGGTTCAATGATTGAAACACAAAAGTTAAACACAAAACGTTTTTACCCTCGAAGCCAATACAACGGCAAATCAAGGTTAGTGGACGGCAGAATTAGTAGACTGGAAGGTAATCTGGGTCTGGGTATGTAATCATGAGCAGATTTTGCACATGGACAGAATATTTTCCGGGCAGTCAACGGGAAACAGAAAAGGTGGTGCTTCCGGAGGTATAGAGGCTGGTGTAACAACATTCCCAGCTCACACTTCCGACGCGCACAAAAATCTGAAATTCACATGGTTCAACATACTGTTCGTTAAAACATTTCGCCAAAGACTTACATCGTTTGTTGCAATCTGCATGAAATGCAGGTGGCATTGGCTGCCATGGATTTACCATGAGTGGAATATCAACACCTCACCTGAACCAGTGGTAACAAGTGTGGTTCGACTGTTGATCTTCGTGAACATGACGAACTCAATTCTTCCGTTCATTCATGCTGCGTTGCTACGGTACTAGTGGGACGACAAACCCTTCCAACGGATTGACAACCCGTTTCAAGTAATCCACTTGGTGCAGAAGGAAAGTGTCTGTCACAAAAGCTGATTGAACGGTTTTTGCAAGTTTTGCTTGTGCATGAGTGGGGTCTGGTCACAAGTTGTGTCAGAAGCACCACTGTTCCAAGAAAATGGGATTAACTGAGTTTTATTCACTCCACGAACTTGCATCTTAATTCTACCGAACACCTCTGTTCACATTCGTTGATTGTAAATGTTTAAACCAACAGTCATCAAGTGGAGGTTTACTTTCTGTTTGTGTCTGACTTCACAATATATATATATGTATGGGATGTTGTGAGCCACACCAAATTCATTGGGAACGTATTCACTAAGCCAGAACTTCTAGACGTCGGTCCTTTGGGATCCATTCCTTGAAAACAGCCGAAAATAGTTCGTTCGGAGTGATCGTCCAGTGATCTCTCAGGAATTGTGAGTGAGACTTTTGTTTATGGGGCTGGAGGAACGTCAACATATCAGTGAGCACAGGCACAGCCCGAAAAAGTAGTCATTGGTGCAAATAGTCAATTGGATTGCCATTACGTGTGATCAGTCCAATGACTTAAGCAACGTTGGTGGTTGTGGATAGGCTGATTGCTGCCTTCGCAGGTTACCTGGTTCACACCTGACTTCTTGTTACTTATTGCTCAGATGAGATGGAAAAGCTTTCAAAAATGCCCGTTATCAACTACTCCTTCCATCTTAATTAGTTGCTTCCGGAGTTCCAGACAAATGGCATAGAATCGTTTCGCGGGTGTCAAAAAATTGGGATGATCGCAAGTAAATGCGGTTGGATGAGGTCGATCTTATACTAAAGAAAGTCTGCTGTGTCAGGTGAACAGCACAATTTTATTTGCTAGTTCATATATGTATATGTGCTAGTTTATACGCGACAGTTATATACATATATATATATATACTGGGTTATATGGGTCAGTTTGTTTGCTAATGAAGAGGTCTCCTGCCAGTGCGCTAGGGGGATTTGGCACATGCCTGTGCACATAGATATTACAAATCGACCCCAGGCCACCGATAGCTGACGGCTATGTGATCAATCTGCGTCCACAATTGATTTAACGATGGAGGTCTCCAGACTGTGCACTAGTGCCTTAAAAGCTAAAAATTTGCATTCACCAGAAACAGACGGCTGTCAGTACTAAGCTGCAACAAACGTCTAACATCTTATGTTCGACAAGTACCATAAGAGCGTGGACTGTAGTGGAACTCTTAGGTGTGATAGCTTGAGGATCCAGTAACAAATAATGATATCTGGATGGTAGTCAGTGAAAAGGCCAAGTCAATAGCTTGGACCTTTATTGTTGGGATTGATGCACAAGTTTGACGGAGTAGCGCTCGTCTGGACCGTGCCCTGTCCTAGTCAGTTCTGTTGTTCTCCGTTCCGATCCGAGTCCAACCGCTTCTTGCGTGCCCGGCGTATCAACCGCACCGAATCACATCCAGTCGGAGGGTTCCAGTTGGTTGAGTTTGGGGATGGTGACTGCACACATGAGTGTGTCCGTGCAAATGGGTGTGGAAGTGGGCTTTCGAGCCGGTGAATGTGTGAACGTCAATGCGCAAGTTGGGAGAGTGAGCGCCACTTGGACCAGACGGCTTGTGACGTAATGGGCCGCGTGAGAAGACGAGAAGATGGTGGCAGGGCCACCTAAATCGCGATCGTCATCTCTCAGTCTTTGGCTCTTCACTCCTCAACTCAGTACTACGATGTCGGTTGGTTATGAGCTGGCCATAAGCATCATCTTTGACTGCGTCGGGACCACAGTCTATAGGGATAGGTGTAGCTGCAACATGCAGGCAGTGCTTGTACCGAGGCCTCTGGATACTTTAACCATACCTTCGAATCAGAAACAAAGATGGCAGCTGTTGTCGTGCCTCCAGTCAAACAACGCCTACTCTGTGTATGTGGTTAGGGTTAATTTAATACCAGCATGTCCAGTGATTTGAGCCGCAGAGTTTCTAGAAAAGCGTATTCCGTGCGTGCATTGTGAATCAGCATGGAGAACTTGAAGGCATGGTATTGAGTTAATATGTTGGCGTCGTGTTTTCGCACGGTATCAGATATCAGTGGTGAACGTCTCCCGCAGGGGCGTAAGAACTGCCTGTGTACATAACCGCACTACTAATCGAACACTCGGGCTGGCAAGCTTAGATGTTGACTGTGAGAAAGAGTCTGTGTCGGCCAATATAACGCCTTAATATCTAGCGCGATCTCATTCTGGCTGTGAATTCTGCGGTGAACATTAACTGAAGCACCTCTCCGGTGCGAGTCCTAAAAGCGATTAGGAATCGCCACGTGAACATGCATTTTAAAAGTCGGGGGGAATATGAGATAGATTGTTTTGCTATGATTGCTATGATTGTGACTTCAAGGGAACTGATTGTCAACATTTCGGTCAAAGAGCTGGGATAAAAAAAACTTGAGAAAAAATCGTAATTAATGCATAGATTTATAGTTGTGGAGACACGACACTCTCCAGTACCATGACCAAAGAAGGAGAGTGTTTACATAGAGCTTTTTGTTTCAAACAAGCCCAACTCGTAACCCAGCAGGACGAACCAAAGCTTGCAGTACGTTTGAAGCCAATTACCAGTCTTAGTTTGGTTTATGCTTCCTTTCGAATGGAGTCCGTCTAACCAGTATTCCCAATGATTCTTAAGTGATGTTACATCAGAACCCGTGCATTAGTTCAAAAACCCATCAGAGAAAGACGGACCTAATGTAATAAATCTGTCTATCGGTGGTGTTGTAGACCGCGGGAAGTGTTCGTCGCCTTCATCCTACTGCGTAGAACTACCATCATAGATCCAGCCATTCTGTTCATGTGCCGGAGTCCGTGAGTACTTCCTCCTCAGGACTGGTCCATGGTTAACACGTCATACGGACAGCACGCCAGACAAAAGCAAGTAGTCCGGAGCTCCAGTTGCTTCAGGTGAGACAAATGATGTTTTTTTTATGGCCACGTGGCATTCACCATGCCATAGTATTGTCAATAAGCATGTACATCACTTTATAGCAGAGCTGGATGCTAACCATAGGCCCACAACATTGTTGTTCGCGATTGTTGCTTCACATGAGATGTGTCGTGTGAGGCTGAGCTAGTCAACTTTTATACCAAGGTAAGAAGTAAACCATTACTTTGCTACCCACTGATAAACGACGATCCGTTTGCATAGGTGCCTTATCCGTTGGGCGATCGATTTGGAAGTCGAACGACTGCGCATCAAAACAAGAGCTACAGACAAATCTTTTTGTTTGCTCCCTTGATACTGTCATATTTGTCTGAAGTTGGTCGATTCATTAGTCTTTTTCCTTTTCCCACCCATCGTTTTTACTTGAAGTTGTGATATAGACATTCGTGTGGGCAATGTGATAGCGAAAAACACTGTGAGATGTTAATAGTTTGGTTATTATTACCGGTGGTAAACCTAAAAACCCTGAATATCTACTAACGAGGAGCACGGTAACAAAACAGCAGTTAAACGCGTCATAAACCAAAAACATCATAATCAATTCCACGCTAATTATACTGAAAGTGTCAGCACGTATATGGTATAGAAAATTGATCGTTACTGTTTGATCAGTGTAACTGCAGCAATTGCCCGCACTTTCGGGTCTCAATTATTTAACAACGCAGTGAACAACAGTGAGTTAACCAAGTGTTTCGTGTCCAGAATAGACTTAGCAACAGAACACCCCAGGTTCCAACTCATCTGTTGGGTTGACAGCGTTTTTGGTATGTGAGTTAAGCATCATTCAAAACTGACGTTAATACTTGTATCCCCATGGACATGGACATGGACATGAACATATATACCAGACACTAGATTCACCTTAGTCAGTGATGCATATCCTTGTCACTGTGGAGAATGGACCCCTAAAATGAGGCAATCCTGTTGACCGCTGCACCAGTGAGCTCAAATTAGACATGACGGAGTAAACGTGTGCTCACGCTCAACCACATTCTCACTTCCACAAATTCCATCAAAACATGTTCTGGAACAAATAGGAAAACCCATGGAGTGGCTGATAAAAACTGACCTAAAAAGCGAATGATGAATTCCATGCAATAGGTCGAACTTGAGTCTGACGTTAACTGAACCGTACATCATACAGTCAGGGTCAAATGTTTGCACGGTCCGAGTGGTTATGATTGATCTGTGATTATGGGGCTACAATGTGTGGTGAGTTTCTTGCAGGGACACGCTCTATAACTTAGTAAGTCAATTGTCTATTCACCAAGTGCACGGGGCCCTGGTTTCTTGTTCTGTAGTATAGTTGTTCAAGGAGACTAGTGACACAGGGAGCCGGTGTGAGCTCTCAGACAGGTCCGAATTCAGTAAAAATCAAGCATGCACCTTGAATGACAATAAAACGTTAATTCCCTCATTTTCCTTAGGTGTTGCTCTTCCTTTAGCTTATAGGCAGAAATCAGTCAACCATTTTGTGGTTGGCCTGCAAACGAACATGAAGCCATCATACCCCCAAAAAGGGTTGGGAAATTGTTTTCGCAATCAGTTGGTCTCTGTGACCGCCAGGTAATTGGACCTGTAACGTTAACAATATTTTCGGATGCCATTTCGAACATGATCGAGTTGGGTATAGTCCCATTTATGGTCCAATTTGTTGCAAAATAGACGGAGACAGGTTTTCATACACAAAAGGTTATTACAGCACATGAGTTGATCCAGCAGTTTTAGGGGAACATTTGTGAACAATGAGTGAACGCTAAGTGTGTACAATTTTTGTGAGGCACATACCGAAATAACTTCCCAGAATAACATACAAGCAAGAGAATTCCTTTAAAGAATGGGAGCTGAGGATGTTAAGGATCAGGTTATGAAGTTGAATTGACTATCGACCGTGTTTATGATAAACTGAATCATTCATGGTAAGGATAGGCCTTCATGGAACACTGATTTTACGTGGTGTGGATGTTTCTACTGTTCTTGGAGTACTAGTCCCAATCGATTTCAGTGGTTTATATTTCCACTTGTTCATGCCGCCATTTATTAAAAGAACGCGTAGCTTCTACGATATTTGTTTTCCTTTGGCATGTTACTGTCTGGCATTTGGTTAACCACGAACTTCCATTTGTAGGACAGTAGGATACACAATTGCATTGCAAAACCAGCTTCATTCGTACTTACAATGCCAGTACGTGTGTTTAGTTTCTGAGCAACCACAAATCTTCCGTCATATGAAACGGTTAACTTGTACGTAACTTTATTTTCCTTCGTGGGATTTTTTTCTGTTCATAGATCTATTTACAAAACAGCGTTTTGTGCAAGGAAACTACCCGGTTTGGGTTCAATGAACCTGTTTACATGGTGGTTGGTGGTGTAACAATGTGCAGGCCACTGGGTTCAAAACCAGTTGATTTAATTTGGAATGGTCAAAGATGGACTATCTGAGTGTCTTGGC
>QNGE01005430.1:0-12313 GCA_008508345.1 Paragonimus westermani
AGACGAACCAGACCAACAGTGGCCAGTCCATTTGCGAACGATTTCCCTCCACTATGCCAGGTCGTCTGTCTACTTCGCACCTCACGCCAGCCGGTCGCAGCACCACCAAGCAGTGCTCGGTGTGGCAGATGACCAGCTAGCGTCCTTAGTACATGGCTTAACCATCTAAGTAAAGATCTCGTCCGACAATGGATACCTAAAACCCACTTCTCATAACTTCTTCGTTGCTCATTTGTTGCTGCCACTCGCTGAGAGTGATCGATCACGCCTAAAAATGGTGCTGGCAAAACATGGAATATGCTACGCGTACAGTATCCGAACGATATAGCGCTACCCCAAGCTAAGTAAAACAGACTCGAGCTCATCGAGGCTACCGGGCCTCTCATATATTTGGCCAGAATGACTAACAGAGCCATGTTTCAGCAGAACGATCAGATTGGAGTAAAAGGGGTCTTTGACACTGACGCCACCAGTTAGTCAAAGCATAAACGGACACACACAAAATGCAGTGTTCAGCAGCTCTGAAACGTGCATTGTTCGACGGCAGTTAGACCACTGGGGTGAAATTCTAGTCAAATGCATACAAATGACCATCGCCGTATACAACGGATTGTGACTATTGGAAAACCAGCCGATCAACTGCAGTGCTGATTTGTCTCAGTAAGCTCTTGTATAAAAACAACACACCGACCTCCTTCTGTGATTACGAATCGAGAATGCAGCACACGATTATCTGCTAATAAAAATTGTATGCCATGCGTGAGTTCAGGTAGCCAACTCACTAAAACACGTCCGCTGAGCAAACTAACATCTGACAGAAGATCTTTTTTAACAAGCCTTGATTCAGGCAAAATTTTCGTTTTGCTTGATCACGCTCAAGATTACAAGGCAGTCCCCTAGGTGATGTCCTTGCAAACGCTTGGAACAATTACGGCACCTCGTTGTTTGGAGTGAAATCCCCTCCACTGCTCAGGAACAACATAAGAAAAAGCCTGAGACACTTCGATTGCGTTCGAGTGAACGTGCAATAGCGCATCACTTCTTGGCATGGTCAACTGAGAGTGAACATGTCCTGCACTAGTGGTCACATTCCCCCTGAGTTCACAAAGTGTACTGACAAGTGGAACTGTTTGGAAAACTACACACAGTAGAAGGTCAAAGCAGATTCAACGAAAATCTGATCCAGTTAGTAGACAGCGCGAATCCCTAAATGTAGGTCTTGAACATTATGGCACAGTCGAATCGCACCTACCCACAATACAATAAGTGCTGTGTTAGCAACAAACATTTTCGCGGAGTGAAACTATGATTTCAAATTTCTAAATTCATAAGAACAACACAATTCGGTCCAGAATGATTAACACTTACTTACCAGTGAGCGCGTCGAGATAAAAGCGGAGGTTGGCATTATCATACCGAGAATCATTGCAACGATGGCATCTCACAGCAGAGGGTCTGAAATTTTAGGTTTTCTGGTGTATTGCACCATTACTTCAAAAATTGTTAGCCGAATAAAAATGCTGTGAATACGTGTTGTGCTGTTTCGGTTTATTGTCACTAGCTGTCAGATCGAAATTTGACAAGGAACAACCACGACGGAAGTTGCCGGCGCTTCAACTGGTATCACAAACAATTGCACATCTATGTTATCACATATACACCTCACAGACAGCTCCTGTTTGCTTTATACAGATTATAGCTATGCTTATTGCTATTGAACATGGCTTATGAAACGTCACATTACTCGAGATCAAATATGTTCGGTGCACGTAAACATACCTTTTTTGAAAAGCATGTGAATCACAGGGAAAACCACGTAATCAAAAATGAGGACATAATTGGAAGGGTTAATGACAATCTAAGTCCAGTCACAATGGATACACATCCAACTTAACGCTTGGTCGCGAGTTCGAGTCCGGTGATAGCCTGACAGCATTCAGTCCATAGGTGGCTTAAAGGCCAAAAATTTAACTCTTGTTGATTGCATGTCAACTTGGTCACTAGGAAGTAGAGTAGTAGTAGTACCATTCGAAAGTAGGCCGAGGATTATAAACAGGATATACTGGGTATCAGTAGCGGTGAAACCGATATGCAGTATCATACCTCAATTGCAAACGTCTCCAGTTGGTCAATCTTATTGCAATCAAATCACCCGAGATTGCAAATTATTGCAGGAATCATTCAGCAAGAAAAACTTATAAACATAACCCGCAGCCGCCCGAATCCGATGAGCGTTAGACTTACGGAAACTGTGATGAACACAAGTTGCGAATGCTGACAATCGAATTCAAATGACTTGATTGCATAGGAAACACAGGTTTTGCACAACAGCAACCCACACACTGGGAGAAAAACAAATAACAGTCCCCGTCGAACTACTGCTCGTAAACGAGCAACTACCAATGAGTAAGTAAACAGGGTTCACAAGTTCAGCTCATCGCGAAACCCCATAATACCCACACGGTCAACCCACATAAGCAAGACGACGCACAACTACCAAACTGGACAAGTCGAAAGAGATTATACGAAAACCCTCAGTGAATAGATTCGTGTATTGCCCGATATGTACAAACAAAGGAAATGTCAGATACATTATTCAGGATAACGATATATTTTAACGCTCCCATCCGCTGATGAACTCAGAATGTAATGCCGTGCGTCCTCAGCTTTTCCGGTACCGGTGTGAATCGGCGCTGCCCAATCGACATCAGTGACCATATCTGTGTGACCCATGAGGTCGTAGAGCGAGGCGCGCGTGTTTCTTGTGTCCCACAAACGAACACTACGATCGATGGAGCCGGTGACAAACTGATTATCTCGATGTGGAGCCCAGGCGACCGAAGTAAGCCAAGCAGTGTGACCGTGAAATCCGATAAGAGCCAATGCTTCTGTAGAGGGGAATGCAAGGAAATATATAGGAATCAACGTTCTGAGGACGGAAGCTGCAATTACTCGGATTAAGGGAGATTCTGTTATCATGAAAACAACCAGACAAAAGTAGTCGGCGTGTTGTGGAACGAAAGGACTGTGACGAAGGTCACGCAGAGTCACATTCGTGAGCAGTGAAAATTTCAATTTGAGTGAATGGAAGAGATGTCGGAAGATGGTGGCCGTACGGCAATTATGTATCCGTGCCAAACGCGTGCTGTTGTGGATATCAACGAAAGTGGGAGATGCACACATTGGGTTGGATTTCAAGCGCTAAAAATCAAGTTAAGAGAAACAAGGCGTCACTACGAATTTTGCACGTACGCACTACCAGCTAAGGCATGCGGACGAAGTTAGTCTCAGCTAAGGTCATCATCAGGGCAGTGTGTTTCAGGAGAATTCGCAGAGCGATTTAATACTTCAGTCCTCATTACCACCCCCACTTAACGTCTACTGATATTAAGAACGACGTTTAACCCGCATATTCAATTCACCCACTACGAGAAGGGGGGGAGCAAATTGTCAGCATGAGTACCCTGCAAAAGGAATTGCGTTCTAAATAAAGGTGACGTCGCAACTTGTGCATCAGCAAGCGGAAGATGCAAATATTTGAATGTACCGTTGTGTTCGATTGTTCATTCCGTATGTATAGTGAAGATGCTAGGCTACATATGTAATCACGTGCCCTCTCAAGAAACGTCACGAGCTATCATCTGTCGATGATTGGTTTGTAGAATAAACAAACAGATAAGACAAAAAAAACAAGGCACTGTTAGAAAGAAGGCACATGTTGTTGTCCACACGGATGCACAGACAATACGAAGCAGAATGTAAGTTAGGAAAACCATGAAAAGACCAACAAAAAGCAAGGGAGAGATAATGAAGTGCTCTCCAGTGATCGATTCACTATGACAGAGTCCGTTCAAAATACACGTGAATGATGACAAGGTGAATACGACTAAGTGGTCGGGATGGCGAATAGCAATGCAGCGATATCGGTAACAAGTGGCAAAGTAAAATAGAACACAGCAAGGTGTGCATGAATAAGGAGGGGGTGGATCTACCCATGTTTGGTACACAACCAGTAGCCGGCGGTACAAACAGTCAAACAGAGTTGAGGAAGCAGTAATTTGGAATCTTATAAGTGCATAAGCCAATAGAACATACCCAATGAACCACCGAATAAAACACAAGTTGAGAGGAAAATGGGTTGGGATTCACCAAACAGCTGGGATGACTGTCATTTTGGAACGTAGTGAGTATCATCCTAAGACAATCAGTTGTTAACACAAACCATGTATCCGGCTCCATACATTTCGTCTATAAAATGTTTGCACGGTCACAATGTGGAAGTGTTAAAGGAATCAGGTCGTCAGTAAGAAGTAACGGCGGACTACTACGTTTGATCCTAGGTCTCGTTCGCGTTGGGAAACGGTTATTTTGATGTCGCAAAGACAAGAACCCGCACAATTATGGTGGCGAATATGCATAACCATTTACCAGCACAAGTTCAACAGGCTATCCATGGATAACTGACTATATATATATATATATAGGTTACAAGAAAAGGTATATGAAGTGGCAAATGTGCCACAGGGATCGCACAATGTGAAGAAGCAAAACGGAGGCGAGAAAGAACAAACGCCATACATAAAGATTCGTGGCAGAACTCGCAGTACAAGAAACCGTCCCACATCAAGGGTGTTAAGCGTCCCTTGAAGTCATGTCAGGAAGCCGGGACCGTCCTAGTGGAACAAGTTTCAGTGACAGCACCTTGACAACCTGAAACTAAGTCACACACTGACCACCAGACTTCCGCCTCCAGTCTAACCCATCACTTGCGAACAAGGTTCGGTGTGGCAAACCACACACTGGCATTCGTGACGTGTGTCCAAGTTAAATCAGCAAGTAAGACGAGACCGTAATGCTTTGGAAGTAAAAAAAGTCGATTGGTACTGAAGACAAGTCGGCCAACAGCGGCACTTCTAAAAGCTGATAACGTTTCAGAGGCACCAAAGGTCGGAAACGGACGTTCTGAGCGAATAGGCCAAGATTCCTGGTTGCACAAGACCGCCCCTAAAGTGACATTGTACACCTGGCTTTGCACTGAAAGAATAAGGTCATGCCAACGCCGCGCTAATGCAACCTCTCAATGCGCGTAAACTTCTCGACTATTCCAAATAAGTCAGAATCAGAGATGAGAGGGTGCACGGTCTTGGTAATATTCTGACAACAATCGGCACATAGACAATGTACGGAAAACAATAAACTGACGAACTGAAGGCTCTATTCTGTCCTAAGTATTTTGGCGCTCCGCGAACCATCACAGACTACAGCAATATGGTCTACATACTCTACGCTTAGAGTTCGCGTACCTGGGAGCCGTTTCAGACCAACATATTTACAGTCTGTGGGAGCACGCTCTAGGTTCTCGTACATTACAAAATTGGCCGAGAAAAGGACAAGCTGGAAGCACCTCACTTGTCGTTGCATTGGCGAAACCCAGGTTGTTCGTCGGAAATATACTGCTCACGAGTCGAACTGGGTCGCAAAGTACAAGAGTGCGCGCAGATTCGACGCAAACAGAAAGGAGGATGTCCCTAATGGTTATCACACAGAAGGTGTGAGCCATTTTTGAAAATGAACGTGAGGTTCATCATCATCATCATAGACAGCAATACATCAGTGGTTCACACTAATGCTTAACTGCCACACAACCATGAAGAAACAGCAAACCCCATAGAGGAAGAGAGAAGGAAAAAAGAAGGGGATGGAAAGGGACCTAACTACTGAAAATGACTACGTCAAGATTCAAACATTCAGCATCAAGGTGCCACAACCNACAGGTGGAACGACTTTGTTGGCTCAGAATTTCCGTAACAGAGCCGTCAGCTGTCTGATCAAAGCTTACCCTGCATCTGTAAAGACAGCAGAAGGAAGTTTGTCTGTGATGTGCCCTGTGACATTTTAAGGACTTGGTATCAAAAGACTTGCTACGGGAGGTGAATTGACGTTTAGAGACCAATCAGTATAGGAACCGCCCAAAGAAGTGGTAAACGACGTGAGTGGCCCGCTGAATTATCTTTGAAAGCCTTCAATTCAACGTCCTAAGCATCGTTGCGAGTTGTGGCTTGACTCGCCACTGGTTTTGCACTATCAGGCTCACACATGCCTGTTGCCCGAATGAAGTGGGATGACTCCTGAGAGTCCCCGGTTCATTCCTTCGCCGAAGCGCGTCAAGTTCACCAGGGCTGCTGAAACTCATATAGCTCCTTCCGGAGTTCCAACTTAGGAGCCTAGCGGACAGAATTATACTCGTTATTTGATAAGCCATTGCGGCGAGCGATCAGAAGTTTAAAAGACGGCGTAACGAGTTGGCGGTTGAACGAACGGTAGTACTGTGTATATGCACCACACGTCAGGCATGTGCCCACTGCATCTAAGTGTTGTCCAGTCGGTGGGATCATAAACCGGGGGCGGGTGGGCAAATGCGTCCTGATATGCGTAGAGTGTTTGTCCCTCGATACCACTTTTTGTTTGAAGACAGAATGGCCACCCGCAGAGCAAACTCGGCACATATCAGTACATGATGAGAACTCACCTGGGTACTCCAGACTGACTTACAGTAATGCAAACAGGCAAGACATGGATATCTGACAGCTATACAGTTAGCTTGCGTTCACGGTTGACTTGGTGACGGAGGTCACCAGGAGGTATACCTTCGTCCAGGACGCCGAAAATTGATACCCGTCAGAAACAAAGGGTTATCAAGGCAAAGCACCAATACATGTTCATAGTTACCTATCCGACGAGTGCCACATGAGTATCAGCAGTGTAAGTGAGGCTTGTTGGCACCTAGCCTACACACTGCGGTGCTGATTCCAACCAGTACCAAAAGGTGCGTGCACCGCGCAGTGTAAAATGCTGGCCAGTTAGTGACAAAACTAATCTCTGACTGCGCTTGGACCACATTTACTGGAAGCATATACGTTCCAACGACAAGAACAGCGGTCGTGATGGCGCCACTCGAGGTTCTAATCGTAGGTTTTCTGACCTCTTCTGTGACCTTGAAGTGGTCTTCAGGCTTGTGCATTGTATTGGTACGGAGGGCTATCCTGACCAGAACTTCGGCCCTTCCAGGTTAAACCATATCAGGTAGACCAAGGGGGATCAGCCAGATCAATTGCAGCTAAGCTCCTAGGTGTGTATGTCGCACTAATGACTGCATAGGAGTGTTTCGTCAGTGAGGCACGAATCCACGAGGACACAGCAGAACTACATCTATAGTTGTAGCGTATAGATGGAGGGGGCCAGAAAAGGGACCCACAAACAAGAAACACTTCGATCGCCGAACGAATGACTGTCACCAATGGCATATACTACAGTGCGGTGGAATAACCGGCACTAATTCTCAGGAGCTTGATGTAGCTTACAATACATCTACCGTGCTCGGCAGAAATCGCAATGAGTAGTCGACACCTCATTCACTGCGTCCGTGGGATGAGTTGGTACTCCACTGCTAACAGACTCGCAGTTTCGAGCCACTGACTCCGTGTAGGGCTCCCAAAGAGAAACTTCCATTGTTTCGTCGCAGAACGGGTTACTGAGTCAGAGACTCCAGAAGTTCGTCAGAGGCATGCCTCTGGAAGAAAGATGTTGCCGTCAGAACAGAATGTGCCTACGATACAGCAATGAATGGCCGAAACGATATACACACGAATCCTATAGGCGGGTCCACAAATCGGTTGGGGTGATTCTGCTACATTGCTTAGTGTTACGGTCCATCAATATGTCACATCGATGACATAAAGGAACAGTCCTAAATTCACATGCCGGGTACAATGTGCTTGATACCGGTGGTCAACCAACTGCTTGCTCTGCATGACCTCAACGCGCCAGTTGGGCGCGACTCAACAGCCTGACAGGAATCCTCCGATCAAACGGTACCGGTGCAGTCAGTGAAAACGATGATCATCCGCTCCGAGAGGTAGTTATCATAGACACCCAATTCCACTTGAATGCACGCAGTAACAAAACGTGCACTCACCATCATGTGTCCAACCACCTGATCGTACGATAATGCGACACTCTCAGAGTAAACGTCACACGAGTGACGTGTAGAGCAGGATAAGGCATGGATCAGAACTTGATCAAGGCTAGATCGTCTATACATGTTTGCGAGCCTGTTTATTGTAGATCATCAAGGTAACGACAGAAATTGAATGTCAAACGATTGCAGAACTCAAAGACGAAGACTATTTTTCAAAGCGCAGTTCCCACCTCGCAGAATGTTAGGAGAGGACATCATCAAAGTAACCTAACCAGGTCATTGGTGGAGGTCATCGGTGACGGCTGAGGAAATCGTTCAGCAACCAAACACTAGTGTGCAAAGTTTTCCAGTTGAAGCAACCAGGATAGGGCGAGAAGGTGGGCGTGAGTACAGTACCAATCAGAGTGCAACGGCTATGGAACTGGCCATACTGGGACAATTAATCACGAAGTGGCCTAAACCAATGGACATCGGTTCAACGTGTAGTTGAATACATTTGGCAACCAACTCATGATATATATATTCACATTCATCTCATTTATTTGTCGAACTGGTATACAGCATTACAGCGTGTTTTATACGCAGTCGTGTTCCTTCTGACTCCGCGCTAGTAGACTGGGTGGAGCTGTACGGCAAGGGTCCGAGTATAGCATCCAAGCCAGCATAGAACGTTTTAATAAGAAAAAGGGCGTGTTACCTCACAGAAAGACACTCCCACATCCACTAACCCAGACGGTATGCAGCGAACACCTCAAAGAAAAGATCACGCCAGCAACAATCCAATCGATAGGTACTGAGCGCTAGAAACGACCAGACTAGTTCGAACACAACAATGCACCTATTACCAAATTGATATGAGAGAAGAATGAAGCATCTGCTATTTCCACAATGAACCCGGATATACTCAGGCCGAAGGGGTCATATCCCGGTGTGTTCGCTAAACACTTGCCACAAAATCAACCAAGAGCGGCGGAAAACGCAGGGTGAACTGAAGCAACGTCAAGCTTACCGCATACAATACAACGAGCTCGATAATTCGCCGAAAACCGTTGTTGGCCCCTCAGATCAGTCTAGCGAAACACCGATTGATGTGGACTTCGACGTTCTGTGCACCCAACTGGAGAACATCACGAAACTCTGGTGCAAGCTGGAAGCCGTAGGTGAGGTGGTGGCTAATCGCACCCAGTGACGTGAACGTTGTCGTTGTTTGTCTGGGCATCCTCCGAAGTAAGTGCGTTTAATGAAGCGGAGCAGTGATGTATTGCTCTCTATGATGACGATGATGCAAGCACTTTGATAGCCTGATAAACCGTCCTGCTAAGATTCATAGCAGCGATACAGGCAGCTATTGGACAACAACGAAACGGAAAGGATGCATGCAAAGGTGGATAGCTGGAGGAAATTCTGAAGAATAGCGGCCCACCGCTGTTGAGGTAGTCCATCAAAAGCTCAGGGCTGCCCCCATCGTACCGATGTTTAAAGATAAGAGTGGCGAACAGAATAACGACGGTTACGTTGATCTCAATCTGTTAAGCTGGGATGCTGAACCGACTCAGTGGATTCCACCGGGCTGTTTCATTCCGTTAGCCACAAGACACGGTGGACGATGATTGGTAAGTTTGGGTGTCTAGATAAATTCGTCAACTAAATCAAACTGTTGAATGTGGATATGAAAGCGAATGCGCGTTGAGGTGGATGAACATCTGACGATTTTAACAGTGTAACTGGCATGAAGCAGGGTTACCTCTCCGTTTCTATCTTATTTAGTTGGTGTTTGACTGCAATGCCAGCAGTTGTGTTTAAGAATTCTGCTAAATACAACACAGTTGGCTGCATGTTGAACCTTCAGTGTTATGACGTCTCACTTGGGTTACGTACTTCGACGGTGGGCACGTTGTTGTTTGCAGATGATAGGGCGCCATTTACATGCTGGGAAAGAAACTTCCTCGACTGGCAACGGCTTTCGCGACCGCAGCGTGTAAATTCCATTTGGATATCGGCACAGTTAAGACATTTTCTTTCGCTTGAACACCAGACGGTGTGCAACTGTCCACTATGGCCCAACGCAACAAGAACGGAGATGGATTAACATGCGTCTTGCACATGATACATTCAACTAAGCAGACAATGAAGCATGAATAGCTCATTTTTTGTTCATAGAAATGGTTGAACTGGATTAGGCCTCATTAATCCTCGTCACCAAAATCGAAACTTACCACGTGCCCGAAGATCGTAAATGCGAACGCGGTTGTCAGAAGAAGCTGTGAGAATGCCTTGCAACGCGGCATCTGCGTCGTGAATCGCATGGCTGGAAACGATTGACCGTAGTTCAGAACCGGCTCCTGATTGACATTCCCACACACGGAGGGTGTGATCCCAGCTGACCGAAAGCAGCTGTGAATGAACAGCTGAGCCCGACGGTCGGTCGGTGTTTGAAGTGTAGCTGGAAGATACAGGAAGCCAACAAACACGTGTAACTGTTTCTCGATGACCAGCCATGGTGACGCGTGGAATCTGCACAATCGTAAGCGGAAGCAACCCAGGGTAAATTGGTTCACAAGAAAGTATCGTAGAAAGTAGAAGTGTTGGAAGAACACAACACGAAGAAACCACGAGAACAGTCAAACGATTGATTCAGAACGGTTGCCAAAGTCGACAGTTAGAATAATGACTATGTCCGTTATGCGATCACGAGAAACACTTGTTAAACAGAACCGATGAAAAAACTCTTAGGGTCATATCGGCTGGGTCGAACAAAGAGCTAAAACAAGCAAAGTTGAAAATGAATTGAGGTTCGGTGATGTCAGTGAAATTTGTAAAACAGCGTCCGTACATCTCACTTGGCTCTGAATATGACAACGACTGTGCAAAGAGCGGGATAACCACATAATAAACTATCCAACCTGCGATAAGACTCGGGAAATTGCTCTAAACAGATAGAGGAGACGGGCACGTGTATGACATTTAGACACCACCGTCTGTGTCAATTAACCATCATCAAGTGGAACGACCACATGAATAGCGTGGGTGTGTGCCGGTGAGTCCGAAGAATTCCTCGGCGTGCGCCATCAACTGGGTAAATCGTAAGGAAGCATAACCAGCTATGAAGTCTAGTAAATATCACAACGAATGATAATAATCAAAACGGTTGGAGAGAGCTGCAAGGAAGTCAGCTAGCTAGGTAATCAGGGTATTCACGGAATTATGAGAGTCGGCCCACTTTACTGAATAAACCACTCGTTCACCGGAAAACGGCCAGGAGACCTGCCAGATGGAAATGTAGCTTTACCATGCCAATAGCAGGGAATTTCCTGAAACAGCATTCCATTAAAAACTGGACAGAATAAGATTACTAGGAAGAGTTGATAATAATGTGGATGACGCATACACGAGTGGTACAGTCAACTATTCTGAGTGGTGTTCCTAAACAGTGATTCCACCGATCACTACATCCCCAACATGGCAAAGGAAACCTATAAATTTCACTCAACATAAACGCCCGAGCCTTCATATATAAAGACAACGTCAGTGTCTGTCAAATTCGTAGTGCCATTCAGCCGTCGGTGGTCTCAGAAAGACAATCAAACGTCACTTCGACGCTACAGGTGGCTCAGGCCAGTGACAGTAACATGTGCCTTTGTTGTTCTCATTGATATCTTATCAATAACAGTGGAAACTGAAAGGACCCAGGTTGGTGAAGCGGTCCACAGTCATAGTCAGACGTCTAGCAGTGTAATAGGTGGAAGAGGAAACACTTGTCTTGAAGCGGTACTTTGCCATTTGGAGGTCCAAAGCGCATTCCATACACACCAGTCAGATTGCTCACTTTGTTCAACATGGTTTGCATGTCTTCAGCAGAAAAACAAGGCAACACAACGTAATCCGTACAGTGCATATCAATCAACTTGGCGCCTCGCAAAAAATCAACATAAAACCCATCGGGTGCTCAAAGCAGAACGTTCAGAATGTCGCCCATGAAAAAACCGAACAGGAAGAGAGACACCAGACAACCCATCATCATCATAGGCAACAATAAATCAGTGGTTAACACCAATGCTTAACTGCCACACAACCATAAAGAAAAAGCAAACCCCATAGAGGAAGAGAGAAGGAAAAAAGAAGGGGATGGAAAGGGACCTATCTACTGAAAATGACTACGCCCAAACTCAAACATTCAACATCAAGGTACCCACACATTACAAACAACATAACCGAGCTGCAAGTGACAGTAAGGCGTCATCAGCGAGACAGCTTCCTTGCGGTTTTCACTGTCCCGCGTCATTAAATGCACTCACTTCACAGACAACTCGGCCAAACAACGACAACACTCACGCC
>QNGE01005430.1:23733-38571 GCA_008508345.1 Paragonimus westermani
ATGATGATGATGATGATGAAGTACCAAACCAGCTTAGACAGCTGAGTTAGTAGTTCTCACTCCAAAGATCCTAATAGCTACTGGTCTCAAATCTCCCAGGCCATTCCTAAAGCAGATAATGGAGCATGTGACACCGAGGTACACATAGTACACACTGGAACTCGAAAAACGATCCCTGGAGTTGCTAGAAGCCAGACGGAGCATTCCTCCTGGCAGTTCGTATAACAAGAGTAGGAGATATATCCGTAGGAGACCGAAACGTAGTTTAAAGGCTGATCACGAGGCATGGTTAGTGGAAAAAGGGTGAGGAAATGGAAACTGGTTTTGTACCATGGAACACCTGAAAAATCTTTAAGCTGATCCATGCCACTGGTCCCAAGTGACCGTTTGTCACTGAGACTATCATCTATAATAAAGTCAGAAGATTAGGGTAGTGGGCGAAACAATTTAAGGGTCAATTTAGCTGGTCTTCTGCTCCTACTCTATTGCCACCACAAATTTGTAATACAGCATCCTAGTCATCAGATGTGGAACCACTCACTGGGACTGAGGTCCGCAATTGCATTGCGGCTCTTAGACGTGATAGGTTTGCTGGTCCACATGATCTCGTGTCGGCAACCTTCAAAGGTGGAGAGGCGTTAGTAGAGGCCTTGACTCAGCTGTTTCAACTTGTGTAGATGACGAAAATCATCCCACCGTGCTGGGGTCGCACGACAGTAGTTCCCATATTCAAGTAGACCATCGTTCTTGTGAAAACCATGGGGGAATTAGTTTGACCCCGACCACTGCTGGGGTTATGGTATCCATTACACTTTGTCGACTCATTGCAGCCTGGGAGGCAAGCATTAGAGAACAGGCAGGGTTTCGCCTTGGGCAGGGATGTATAGATCATATTTTTACATCTCGTCACATTCCGAAGCAGCGTCATGTGTGCTGTTGGCCAAAAATAGCCGTATTTCTCAGCTATGAAGGTGCGTTCGATTCGGTGGATCGATCCACACTTTTAGAGTCGCTTAATCGCACAGTTGTATCGACCAAGTATGTGAGCATACATTCGGCTCTATTGCCATACTTCAGCTCAGGTTAGCGTTTACGGTGATCCACACGACTGTTTCAGTACCAGGAGCGGCGTACGTCAAGGCTGTGCACTATCAACATCTTTGTTCAATTTCGTCATAGATGAAATAATGGAGGATTGCGTGCGATACTCAAAATGCCGGTGTGGACCTCCTACCTAGTAAAATACTGATGGATATTGATTGCGCCAACGTCAAGGGGTTGACGTTTGACAATTTTCAAGCAGAATAAACAAATCTAAAGGCTATTTCGCTTTTTGCTATGTATTTCGGAATGCACTCTGTAGCCCCAAAGTGCAAAGTGGTTCTGTAACATTGCTGTAGTTACGTAGATTTAATGTTATATAATGTAGTCATAGAGTTTGTTGACCGGTGGCGGCAGAGTTGTAGGAGTGATAAAGAAGCGTCTATCTCTAAGGTTGGGGAGGTGTTCGCTAATCTGGGGGCACCTATGGCGACAGAGAGGTATCCTTTTGTCTCCTAAGAGTCGCGTGTATCAGACAACAGTGAGGGATGTGTTACCTTACGGCAGCGAAACTTGGCCGCTCAGGGTAGAAGACGTAAACCGCCTTCAGATAGTTGCCTACCGATGTCGGCGCTCAATCGCTCGTATCATGTGGCACCAGCGATCTAGCAACGAGGAAGTTAGGAAGGACTTGTTTGGTGCTGATTGTCAAACGAGTTCTTTTCTACAATCCTTACATTTGCACAGAACTAGATGGTTAGATCATGTATTAAGGATGCCAGCTAGTCGTCTGCAACACCGAGAACTCTTCGACGAACCAGCGGCCGCCTGGTGCAAGGTGCGAGGTGGGCAGATGATGACCTGGCGTAGAAAAACGAAATCGTTCGCGAAGGGGTTGGTCGTTGTAGATCGGGCTCGTCTCCCGAGCTGGAGCCCTCGCCAATTCCGAAGTCGGTTGTTTGAGACGTCAGGTGAGATGGCGGCTACCCGAACTCAGTGGCGTGAATGTTATCGCTGTTTGGCCGAGTGTAGTGAGTGCACTGAATGATGCGAAGTAGTGAAAGCCGGAAAGAGGTTATCTTGCTGACGACGCCTTAATTCTACTTACGGTCCGGTTGTTTGTTTGCAAAATGTAGGCGCCTTGATGTTGAATGTTCGACTAGAGTCATAGCTATTTTTAGCGGATAAATCCCTTCTTTCTTTACTGTTCTCTCTTCTTACAGAGAGTTTACTTTCTTCTTCACGGTTGTGTGGCAGTTAAGCATCAGTGGTTCACACTGATGTATTGCTGTCTGTGACGATGATGACGATGCATACAGCTCCTCTGTATACTTTGGAGATCTTCCCCATCGATATCTGTTGTCTTGTTGAAACACGATCTCGGGATTCTAGCTCAGTCTCCGTCAGCCGCTCTACCATACATGTACAATGGACGCTGGAATTACCCAAAGCGCATAGGCAGGGAAGGCGTTGTTTCACTGGATACCCGTTAGCAGCCACTTTTGGGCTATCAGACTAGAAGGTGTTACCAGAGGCACTCATCACAAACGTTGTCTGTTTGTTGTTGCCGCACACTTCTTCACAGTCCAGACACGGTCGGAGACGGTTTTCATTACCAGCCTACTAATTTTGTACACACCGCGCGGCGCATGGAGATTGAAGTACTAGCTGGAGACTTTAACATTTAAGACAGACAGACTTGACTTAGGCGACCCACACTCATACGGTACTCATCAAGCTGACAATGGTGAACGTTTGTTGTAGCTCTGTGTTGATATCGGCCTGTTTCTAGCAAGTAGTAAATTTAGACGTTCTGGACGTCAGTGCGTCCCTTGACGATGCCCAACAAGCGAGTCGATCCCAGCCATTTCTGTGGATGGAGATCCAGCTGTAGCTAAACAGCTAACACTTCTCCCACAAGAACCTTGGATCAGTGAAGTTGTTCCGAATGAGTGAGGTTTGGCAAACATTGTCCTCAGTCTCTGAAAGAACTCACGCACATCGTGTGCAAAGCACAAAGGGATAAGCCTGACTCCAATTGCGTCAAAGTTGCCCACAGCCACCGTACTTCGTAGAATACGCTAAACGCACGAGCAACATATAAATGAGGAGCAAACTAGGTTTCGCCCCGGCCATGGCTGCACCGATCACATCTTCATACTTAACCAGATGCTTGAGCTCCATTATTCACATGGACGGCCAACAGTTTTTCGCTTCTTGGATATCAGAGGGGCTTTCAATTCGGTTGACAAAGCTAAACTGTGGGGCTGTAAACGGAGGAAGGGCATACCCTTCCTTAGAAGTATGTGAATACCTACTGTCAGACCTCATGCAGGGCTAGAGAGTAGGGCAGCATATCGCCGAACTTTAACATCCCACATGGGATGCGACAAGGTTGTCCAGGCTGCCGATCATTAATTAGCTTTGTAATGGACGAGACAGACAGACAGACTGCAAGTACGATGGAGGGGAATTGCTCCCAGGCACTCGACTTCTAGACACTGACTGTGCAGTCGAAATCGCTCAAATCTGTGAGCGCTTATGGGGAACCCAGAACACCTCACGCGAATTAGAGGCTCCAGTTCATCAATTTGATATGGCCTTTGCACTTATTAATTGCAGAGTGCTGTTGCAAGATTAGCATGACTTCGTGCCTGCTCTCATCATTGGTGGTCGGAAGTTGAAATTAGTCGAGTTCATGTACTTTGAGAGCTGTAACAACACTGACGGAAGTTCTGATGAGATCACAATTCGCATAACAAAGGCTCGGATGGTGTTTGCCAACTTACGCCATCTATGACGTAGGTATGATTTCAACCCATCTGTACAATGCCATTGTAAAGGTAATCTATTGTACAGCCCCGAAACCTGATCCATTCGCATGGAAGATGTTCAACAAGGGCCCTTTTTCAACCATCGGTGTTTTCGAAGCATTAGCGGCGTGTGGTGGGCACATTGTGCCAGCAATGACGAGGTTCGCGAATGTGTGGTGAGGGCGGGTAAACCCTGCTGACACTTGAACACAATGGTCCTGTCTCATAGGCTTCGTTGGCTTGGCCACATCTTACGAATGCCAACTCACCGTCTGCCACATCGTGTCTTGTTTGCAAGTGGTGGGTTAGGTTGGAATCTGCAAGACGGTGGTCAGCGAATGACGGGTTCGAGGTATGAGGGCTCTCACCCTGAAGCTTGTTTCAGCAGGGTGCTTCTGGCTTCCTGCTTGAGGTCCGAAGGACAATGAACAACTTTGACAGAGAGGGCTGTCTGATATGGCGAAGAACAGAAGTCAACGGCACTTGTGTTGGGGGTCTCTGTAGGTATAGTTAACCTTTTTGTCCTCTTACAGTTTCTTCATCCTTCTTCACCTTATGTATTTCTTTTTGTCATACTATGCACGTTTACTATTTCTTACGGTTTTTACATGTCAAATAACCTATATATATATACCCACAATTTGATGGACGACTCCACTTACAGACACCGTAATGAAACACCTCTAATCTGGAGTCTTTCTGACGTTCAAACCTAAGGTGTGGCTTCGATACGTGGATGGCACATTCGTTGGTTTACCTCGGAATCAGCTAGACCAGTTTCATAGTTGTTTGAATAACACAATAGACGGAGTAACCTCTGCATGTAAAGAAGAAAATTCACGCCTGACGTTTCCCCATGCATCAATCATAAGAAGACCTGATGGCAAGTTTGAAACTACCGTCTATCGTAAACCGACAAGAGCTGACGTCATTCTCAGGTTCGATAGAAATCATCCAGTTTGTCAACTTGAAAGCTACGTGCGAACATTAGTTCAACGTGCAGACACGCACTGTATCTCAGCCGAACTCAAAAGACAGGAACGAAAACATGTTCGAACTGTTCACTTCCAATGGGTATCCCGATAGTTTCATAAAGGCATCTATCAGAGGGTCCACCATAACTGAACGTGCAGAACCCAAAACGCGAATGACAGTGTCACATATCCACGGAGCATCTGAAGCAGTACAAATGATGCTCCAACCACTGGGCAACCAAATATCACACAAGGCAAACTCAACACTCCGTTCAGCTCTGGTGAACGCCAACGGTCGCGTAGAACCTCATACGGACAGTCCGGCGTGGTCTACGCGATTCCATGTCTCATGTGTGACCAACAGTATGTGAGGGATACAGGCAAACAGCTGTGTATACGCATGCACGAACACTAATTGTCGATCCGACGAGCCGATATTATATCACAACTGTGGCACCACTGTGAGCACAAAGGTTACGAGATCGACATAGATTATGCGGGCAAAAGTGATAGGGAAACAACTTGTACTAGAAGCTCTCTATTCGCGGAATTCGTTCTATCGACCCGTAGGCAAAGACAACCACCACGCCAGCATCGTTGACGGTGAAACGAAAAACCAGCGAAGACAGACGAACAGGCGAACACGGTGAGCGGCAGGACAATCCTATTCAGACATTTATTTGTTTGATAACGGATCCTAGTGTGGATTTGAGACGTCACAGTAAATCACACACTACTCAGTATGTTTCCCTTTTTCACTCACTTTAAACATACATATATCACCAGAAGTATTTCGCGTTGGCGAATATCCTTCAGCCTTGGAGATACGAACTTCTATTTCCTTACCAATACCTTCGCCGCCGCTGCTGATGTCATCTCTTAAGGACTCAAACCGACAAACAACCCCTATAAGTTCATTATCCAGAACTGAAACTAAGTAATCATCGCAGTCTCGTAGAAGCACTCTGCGCTTTGAGGCTGAAAAGTGCATGGTGCGAAATAGCATCTAGTATTGTTTGTCAATTGAAAATTGTCAAAACGATACATTATCATCGGCAAAATAGGTCAGTTTTCCAGCAGGGAAGGGGTTCACTCCGGCATCGAGTGAATACCATAGACAGTTCGTTGATCCATGTATGACAGAATAAAAATGACCGATGTGGGCAGTCTCGGCGTACGCCACTTCTGATGCTGAAAATGTCAGACAGCTCACAGTAAGACCAAGCCTGGGCTGAAATATACGAACAAAACGCAGACAGTGTATCTCCCTGAATGTTCGGTACACCCTTGTGTTTAAGCCAATCTACTGAGTCTAACGCACGGCAATTGTTGGTCGGTGGTAAGTGTGACGCTATTCCATACTATGGCAAAGAGCGGGAATTTAACAGTCTATTTTCGTTCAAGACGACACTGTTATTCTTCCCTAATGTTCACCTCTCAGACATCGGCGAATCTACTGAAAAAATGAATGCAAAAACCCTAATCACGAATGGGGGTCCAGATTTTGGTTTTCACATGAGTTCCTGGCTGTTTTTTAAACACGGTAACTATTGTTTAACGACTCCAATACAGTACATCGTTTGCCGTCATTCACACAAGCTGAAACAAATGAGAGGGGGCTTATGCTAATGTCTTCCCATCTTTTTTGAAAAGTTCCGGCACGAGGCCCGTTGGTCCAACAGTCCTATTGGACCTGACAGCCGGAATACAATTGTGGACCTTACTTTTGGTGAGTTATCCTAAATCTACTGTGGCGGTATCACAACAGAGACAAGAGGCCAGCTTAATTGGTCCCCGAAGTGTTCTGCCCAGACAGCCCTCCAACCTGCAGGACAAAATGGTTGAGTGTGGCACCTGCCTCGTTGATAGCTTCATGGTCAGACGGACTGCTTGAGACAGTTACAGATATAACAGCGGGTATTCTTTGAAGAAAAAGCGGTTCACATTTCATTAATTTCCACTCATGATCGGCGATCAGGCTACTTCTCAGCTTCCTGCTGATGTACCTCCTCAACTTTTAAGAATTGACTAGAAGTAAGTTCCACCCGAACCCTAACAGCCTTAGGAATTTTTCTGACAACGTTTTCCAACCTACGAACCATACTCCGGTACCTGCTTTAGAAATGGCCAGTGAGATTTGGGTCTAACAGTTAGTAGGATCTTCGGAGTGAAAGCCGCGGAGCCTACATTCTGGGCTAGTTTGATATCTACGCTTCGTCATGAGATGCTGGTGGTGGAGTCATTCCCAGCAAAGGTAAGAACGAGACGGCAAAGTACCAATGCATGATCTGAATCCAAGCATGCGCTCCAATGAGAACGACCTATAAATAACAACTTTGTGGTCTATCTGAGACCAGGTCTGATTCGGAAAGGGAAGAGCTCTAAGTCAAACAATGACGCATATGACGCCGAAAAATAGTGGCGACTAAAAATGCCCTATGCTCAACGCATATTTGCAACAGCCGCCCGCCATTATCCAAACAATGAGATGCCGGCTCAAACCTTCCAACCAAATGACACTCGATCTCATCAAAGCGACTGTCCTGGGCGTTCTACAGCCGACCGCTAACAGAACCCGTGCAACGGACGGTATGAAGTCTGACCAGTAGTGGCAGTCATGGAATTAACAGAAGTGCGCCATCAGTTCGATATGTTTACTACTGTCCTAGATTTTAGTCGCTGAAATGCAGCAGATATCGACATCCAACGTCACATCATTTTGCATTCTAGGCCCAAGCAAGGGAGGAGGGACACTGGAGGCTGGGTGGTAAAAGATGAAACCTACCGGGACAATGTTGCCAGGATCAGTTGTAGCTGTTGTGGAGCTTTTGTGACAATTACTATAAATGATGGTCTGGAGGAGATTGAGGGCCAAATTGAACAGGACAGTGAGGGAGGGGTCAGAAGTAGTATATTTTTCGCCTATATATCCCGCTGTATGCGATAGATCGGGCGACTCCGTTTACCGTGCAAGGCTGGTGCAATATTGGCGTTACATCAGGACTAAGATACTGTTAGGAAGCTCAGACCTATAAGAGGAACGATTGTGGTTCTCCACTAAAGCCTTTGGCTTCAAGGTAGTGGGTGGGTGGCATTGTACTAGAACTAATACCTTACTGAAGGACCAGAGGGCTATGGTTCGCCAGAATTGTACCCACTGGCCTGTCTGTAATGTCACATTCCCAGCGTGAGTACCACACCGTCCAGTTTAGTCCAACAGGTTATCGAGGTGCACAAGTCCTGCTGTAACAGAATCACTTTAGATGGTTACGAACGGCAAGGCTCCGTCCAAGACCACCGATCTAGCTGATACGCATGCGTGGATGATAGTCATGTCAACGACCCCTTCTCTAATTCACAGGACAGCATTCTCATTCAACACAGCTGCTACCGGCTGAGAAAATGATCTGCCTAACGGTGAGACTAGATTATCAGGAATGTTCCTAGTGTAAAGTAGGTCATCCGACTATCCACATTTTAAGTGCAGTTGGATCCAAAATGCACAGAAATGACAGGAGGCGAGTGTTGCTGCATGCGATACGATGACCCGCGGGTGTAATAAGCATTACATTCCCTAAAAGTCATATGCGCTACCAAACGCTTCGAGAAATCCCCTGTCGACTTTCCGTATAAGTTGAGGCCGGACTTCAGAAACAACCTCAAGCGCATTCTGGGTACAGACCGAGATGGGTGATTAGCGGAAAAAGGAGATGAATTGGAAGCTACTTCCGCGTAGAGCAATATCAAAGGCAGTTACAGGCGATCCGGTCCACGAGACCTAGGCGATCACTCCTCGGTGAGACTAAATCACATAGATGACGTCATTCTGGAGTCAAAAATGCTAACCCGGCAGACAGAACGCTTTAACGGGCAGATCAACCGGCCTTATGCTTTTACTTCATTGGCTTTGCATACTTCTGAGGTTATAACTCGGTCTATAGGTCCAAGATCACTCCGCGAATGAAACAAGGCTTCAACCACTTCAAAACCGATGGCCACGACAATTGCGCACTCTCAACCTCATTTTTCTGAATTAGTCTGGACTTTTGAAAACGTCTAAACTAATTGCGGTAACCTCATCGTAATACGCGCACTCAAGAAAGATGCCAAGAGAATCTAAGATAACCACAGGACAGTAACCTAACTCTTATCATAACTAAGGTATTATCATTCATCACGCTGTCAACTAACCACAGTGAGGGAGGCGGACGCCAGTGAAGACTGTTGACCAGGCGGAGAAGGTGTAGGAAGCACGGACGAAAGGTCTACTTATGTGTTACTACGTTAATCCTCTCTGTTGTCATGTCTACCTAATTCGTTACCGATTTGAACTCAAGCCGAGTAAAGTCTATTCATCGGGTTCTCCACTTTTATTTTAAACTTCTCTACAATCAACTGGTTGTCTACTGAGTTGCAGTGTAATGAGCTTGCGCAGCAACACAAAGAAACTTGCGACCCGACTGTTTTACACAAGACTTTATTCGTCAGATGTAATATAGCTCTGGATAAACAGTCGGCAAATTTATGGCTGCCATCGAATCTCTCCCACAAACTATGGCGCTCTCTCAAGCTACAGATACATTGTTGATTATGCTGATTGGGTTTACACGTCAAACCGAAGGACGTCGTACTTGTGCATCAAGCCTATATATCATGAAATAAGAATATGAATTTCTCGATCAGTCCCTCCCGAATCTGAAATCCCTTTAGTGATTGTGACTTTAAGGCGGTTAATACTGAGAAATGTCGAGAGATGTTCACCTATGACAACCGTTAGTCAGACGGGTAAAACGATAAAATAAGAAAGCACTGATCCCAATTGACTGAACTGGTTAGACAACTCAAAGCAGTTCAAAAGTAGTCTCTGTCGAACGATATTCATGTACTCGATTCTCGTGCGTGGTAAACCACGGATGTCTTCGTGCAACACAATTTCCAGAACCCTGGTTCATTGACCGAAACGTGTGCGGTGTATGTGGATACCCACGAACGAGCTGTCCTGATGGTGTATAGCAAGGACTGTTTTTAACGGGTTTCCAAAGCTTCTGTTATTGCTAAATCGGTATTCCGTTATAAGTTGGACTGATCACTATTTTTTTCCTTTCGCAATTATTGCACCCGATCTCATGTGTGTTTATAGTGCTTTTATTTGTACTATTATCAAATGCGCTTCACTAGGTGCACTTATTGAAACCGGTGGCTCACAGAGTTAAGTTTCAATGGCTCCAGCTAAGAACTACGGTTGGGGATTCGGCATATCACAACAGCCGGTTGCAGTGGCTTTCGCTCGTTTAAGTTTTACTCGTTGTAACTGACGAGGAAGTCTCCAGTCTTCATGAGTGTCCTTCGCCCGTGTGCTAACTTTCATTGTGATCCCGACTACACGGCCACACTGCATTGTCTGGACTTTTGTCTGGTTCACTATTTTTGACCTTTCGTTGTTGTTGGTCGCCAATCCGTTAAGTATGAACGGACTTGTGACCATACAGTCTTCGGGCTGAGCGACATAAATAAGCGTTTAGTTAAAGCCAGTCTCTTTCCCTTATTCATGCGTTGACTGGGAAGAGACGAATTAACTGCGTATATTCCGTAATCCGTCGTTTATTACCGTTTTTCGACGTACCGTTGACCGTTAATCCGTTATCTGTCTACGCGCTCGTCGGCCGTAGTAGCAGTGACAACAGTTACGCGTGTGTTTCTGTTAAACTTAAGGGCATATTTAAGTAGGGTGAGAAACTCTGTCAAAGGAGAGCTGTGCAGCTTCAAGTGGCACCCAGTCTCTTCGGTTACGTGGACGCAGTAAAATCTGTTCCTCCAGAACCAAAACCATCTTTCCCCATTCGACAGTAACCTATTAAATCACGCTGAAAATCGACCACCTCTTGATCACCAGAATGTAAACTTATCGCCACTAAGTTGAGGTGTCATTCTGCATAGCACGAAAAAATTATCAAGTTAGAAACCGAAACACTTGCAGTAAAGTATTGTGAGGCCATCAGTATTTCTGGAAAGCACAAGTATTGGTCACACTGAATATAGGTCACAATCGGAAAATGGCAAGTGATTACAGTCAAACGATAAACTGCCCCATACACCCAGACGATCACCCTTTTTCGACAGCAATCTTATTAGGACAAGGAAAAGTATACAACTCTTGAAGTTCGTGACAAGCTTCATCACCTTTTTTTACCTATCGCATGGCGCAACGAACTGAGTTACGCTCTTCCAACACAAGACTTGACGCCATTGATAAGGAAAAACTTTGTGACACGCTTGCCTACGTCGATACCATAGACTGTGAAACAACACGGTCAGGGTGTTGAGGAAAATCCTGATAGCCGCAAAAGTGATGTCTTATTCAACGAGACAGAATACGTTACACGTATTCAGAGAAGCAAATAAACAGAATTCTGAGAAGCCTAAATCGTTGAAGAATTTACACCTATTGCAGAATACGAATGGAAGCTTCCATGTAGTAACACTATTCTCGCTGAATATCACAATCTTCTGATGAAATTAGCACACTTGGACATAATCGAACCTTCCAAAGTTCGAGAGATTGCACGGCTACATCCGAAGAATTGAAACAGCAACTGTCACGATTGAGCCCGATTCTACCCTTATGGCAACAATTGGTATAAGTGGCAGTCATTGCAAACTCTAAATCAGAATGGCAAACAAGTCGCATCATCCGCAAGAACGCCATTAACAGTGAAGTGTTCCGGAGCTAAAAGGAAGGTCTACGTTATCATGGAATAGAAAAAGGTGAGACTTTCTACTGAAGAACTTGTTCAGACTGACGATAGGTCGAAGATCTGCCGTGCTCATGATTGACAATATACGGGAGCGGAAAACCAACAACGACCATAATCAGAGATGGTAGACCAAAATTTTCGAATTTTAATCAATCCGTTATCAACCACACGGACACCTGCGTCACGGACAATCTTCCGCAAGACATGTATTTCAAGTAGACCTGGGGACACTGAATGAAACTTCCTAATACACCGTTATAAGCTTTGCATGTTCTCAAATCTGTCCGTGAAGAGGCAAAGAAAGCTATCTCTAGGTATCTAAAGTATGCTGAGAACGAGTCGTGTTTGAGCAACTCGGTATGGACACAAAACAGTTATCAATGGACACCAACATCATGAACGTGCCTTCTTACTATCGCTGACAGATCGTCACATGCTAATATATATATATATATATATATATATATATATATATATAAGGAGAATAGTGTAGAGAAAGGAGAGACACTACACCGGTGCACACAGAAATTCCTAATATGAGCGCCATTGACCTTCATTTTTCAACACACCAGTGTTCCTAACAAAACGCCTTCGCTGCCCATGGGAACCGAGATCAGAAATCTGTAACAGAATTAGTTGGCTGATCAGCCGTTGCTTCTACTACAACAGCTGCACATGAAGGTAGATCAATTGTGAAAAAATAGCGACTACAAAACTACACTCACCAACAGTCAGCCATTCGACACATTTGACCCTGTCTTCCAGCTGGATAGACTGTAACTGTTTCGGGGTTTCTGCCGTCCAAATTTGAACAGTACCATCATAGCTTCCAGTAAGAACGCTGAAACCAATAACATAAAAAGGGACAGCACTTTGTAGCAATAACCATTCCTAAATGTGCAAACAAAAGGTATAAAAATAAGCGATTCGGCTGTAGCAATCATACATGCTCATACAAACTGTTCATAAATAGAATGTGCAACCTTATAGAACATGCAATGACCAGTTACAGAAGTTTGACATCTTTGAGCTTACAAGTGACGAGGAAGGTTAAAATGGTCAATTTTTGGCTGAAAAATAAGAAAACGGTGGGCTCAGCATCCGCATTCCCCATGTCAGAATGACGCCAACCAAACTGAATCACTTGTTGCAGTGGAAAAAACTAAAACCAATTCAAGAAAGAGTATGCGCCCTGTTCAACCGTGTGTTAACCAATGCAGCATTACCACAGGTAGTGGATGAGGAAAATCTTTATCAGTTATCTACACTTGAAGCAAGCTTTCTGTGCATGTGATAGATGAGATCATCTTAACGCACCAAGACCACCTACAGAAATAGCAATCCCAGGGGCCACAATTAATCGACAATGCATCCAACATTTTCTTATGATGTTCAATAGCGCAGCTAATCAGCACTGGATTATGAGCAATAGATGCACTTCTAAGGAAGGTTCTGAGGTCATTGCATTCAGTTTTGGGGAATAGTTCATCTACAGGTTGCACTGTAATTCAACCCTAGGTGAGGCACGAAGTGAGGTGACCCAATATCATGATGAATGTTGAAGGGTAAATGTCCGATGAAATACCGTGATCGAAACGGTTACCTGCAGGGAAATCAGTGAACTGGGGTAATATTGACGACCATCCACGTTCCGATCCCACCCGTCGGGGACGTGTATCAGAAGTTGTTTCAACTTGACTTTAGTAAGACACGTAACAGCGTACATACTCAGAGGCCGAAGATAAAACCACGCTTTTTAAGACTAAGCAAGAAGGTCTCACGTTGGACATCCACGTTTTTACAAGTCATGGAGCAGAGCGTCTTTTCTGGATCACGCATCTCTCCTCAGCATGCTACCATGAGGTTCTGTTTCGGACTCTTTTTATCACCTTTTACCAGCAAGCTTTCTGGTTCCCTGAAAATGTCACTGATGTCTGCAGACAACTTCACGAGTTGAAAGATGGTATACACTTCAGAGGAATCAGAAGACTTACAGAGAACTTCGTACCAGTTTTAGATGCGGTCGGCTCAGTGGCTGCCGTTAATGACCAGTGACGAATGTACAGTGATGCGCGCTGGCTTAGCTACGGCTGCTATATACACGTGCGCACTTGGAAGAACGGAGATGTACAGTAACAGATAACAGGTGGGGCTCAGTTTCATCTTTGGGCACTTCAAGGTTAACAACCAGTGACACCAAGGTGTCAGTAAAAGCCTTCGGGTGTCGTGGACAAGGTGACTCCTCGGGATGCTAACGGATGAGTCCTACGGGTCCACTAGTACGTGTATGATGCTGCGTTTGGGAAAGTCGGGCACGCCCAGAACGTAGTAATGCAGCGACGGAGTGCACAGTGCGTGTGGGCACTCACTTGAATGAATTGAGGAGTGTGTCACAGTCACAGGGACTAGACACATTCGTTACACCCTAACTACATTTCCATAAACCACAGGGGACCTAATTCACGCTTATCCCGCGATTTCTCTCAGCACTAGTCAGCGCGTCCATCGGAAGGCTTACAGACCATCTGTGGGCAGCTGTTGAAGTTGAAAAAACCTGTCGAAATGACGTGAGGGTAGTATCGACGAATGAAGTTACCTCTCATAGGGTGCAGCGATTGAGTAATCTGTCGGATATTCCTGGTGTAAACTTAGCTGCTTAGGCCTGTCAGTTACAGCCCCAACATGCAACACCTTTAAGCTTATGTTTTATACCCCCATTTTAGCGTCTGACCCTTTGTAATCCTACACATTGGGGTCATGCCAACAACTCATTGTCCATCTGACTAACCAGTTCCCAGTTACATTAATTTACGTCATTTTTGCCGTGGGAGTAAGAATACCGTCAGTAGCGACGGCAGCATTTGGTTGGTCCGCGATTGCATTCCTAAGCACAGAAGGTTCAGTCAGGCCGCACTGAACAAATGCCCGGGTTCAAAAGACGTGTATTTTTAGGAACAAGCACGAGAGAAACCTGATGTTCTGGTTCATCGTGAACCTGATTTGTTCGATGGGCTGTCTACAAAAGTAGCATAATAGATACAAACATTTTTTGGTTTCAGCGAACAGAACTGTTTTCGATAAATTCTCATCTTTGGCTGGTACAATTATATATCAAATCAAGTAACAATAAAGGAAGTTATTGATAAGAAATGTTGCGACGGTAAGGCGATTGGGTAAAACACAAACATGACTCAGTTGTGGTTATACTCACCAGGATTTACGAAGTCAGTGTTAATTAGGGTGAGTTGGGGGGGG
>QNGE01005431.1:0-44005 GCA_008508345.1 Paragonimus westermani
AACTAGCTACGTGATATAGTTACAAATACACTACTAACAATATGCCAAAAAGTCCCCGAAAAATATGCAATACATTTTGCATGGGACATTCTATCTAAATTATTGAAAATGACAGGATCTTTAAAAGGTTGGAACAGATAATACCTTTCGACACGTTAAGTCTGCTTGTGAATTTGTGACAGGTTCACACTATTTTTTACGTAGTGTGGAGTATTTGACCAGCGTAAAATGTTTAGTGGAGAGTCTCAGACACATTGTTTGCCAAAGTGTTCATCCATCTGCTGTATCGGAGCCGTAATAATGAATCACTTGCATAATGTCAGGATCGGGGATGAAAGTTGACTCTTAAAGCAAGCACTTCAAACAACCAAGAGAAAGTTTCAACTGCAAATCGTGAGTCACAGGAAAACTCATTATCAATTCTCAGGGGTAACAGTACATTGTTTACGTTTATCATATTTTCAAGCGGAAAACACTCACAAGATTCCTTATAGGAGAAAGATTTGCAACAAGCATCAATACTTCAAAACAATGCAAATTTCCGAGAGATGTCATCCCAATTTTTCGAGTGGAATACTGTCCATAGCAGAAAGTTGAAGCTATGGACTACAAGGGAAATTTCGTACTAAAGTGATCACAGGACTTATATTCACTTAGTGAGCAGTATTTGGTCGAAGTTTTAGTTCACACAAGCTACCAGACGTAGGTGAATGAAATTGTTTTGTTAGGGGTAATACACAAACTACCCTAATTATACTTTCTGGACTGATACCGCTAGGTAGAAACGAAAGACGGTGCGTTGAAATCAGCACTAATACGTCAATGGTGGACGGCGTAAGACTCAGTCAAAAATGTACTCACCCACGAATATCCTGAATACTTTTCATGCTCCTGAAAAGTAGAGTTTACACATAGGTTTCCATGCGTATTTTAGTAATATGTACGAAGTAACTATAAATCACTCGTTTCTATTCAACCACAGAAGTGGGATATGTGTGTTGCCATCAGTTCATCAAGGTTACCGATTCATAAGAAGGACTCGAAATTATCGGCTTTTGGAAAAATGACATATTCGAAATGTTCAGGTAGGGCTATGTGAATGAAGATGGCTGAGGTAGCCCAATAAGGTGCTGTTTACTGAATGCTTAGTACCTAGTTTGAACTCATGCGTGTCCACTGTCTGTCCTAAGATATTTGGCTTAAAGGACTAGCGTTTTGTGATGGCGACAACGGAATATTAACATAGCTTAATATTCTGTGGCTGCGCAGGTTGACCGAACTGGGGATGCTTGATATAATGTTGGTTGAAAAAGCACACCATCATGTTCCAACCTACTTGCGGCACAGTTTTGTGCTGCCTAGATAGTCTCACAGACACCATTAAAACCGTGGGACAATACACGTGTCTGCATTCCGAAACGTGTTCTTGACTTATGGTTTCAATTTCTTCGCATGCGTAAAGCGAACGAGACCCAGACAGATCAAATCAGATGACAGCCAACTTTCATAGACAGTATAAGAATCGGCTGCTTGGAAAACATTCCTCAATATTGAAAAAACAGCAATTAATGCCTGCTAGTCTGCAAACAAATTACATTCTCAGAAATTAAAATAAAACTGAGAGAACGAAGAAATGACGGGGCTTGTTTTCATCCGGTACGGATGGTGAAGCGAATCCAATTACTGCATGTTACGCAGCGTTACTACGATTCTCGCTATTACGTAAGTTGCACTACTGATAAGGAATTTGTTTGGGATCAGCCACTTATGACAATATTTTCTTTCATCCGATCAATAGGTTGGATAGAATTATTTTGTGTTTGGTGACCGACTACGTTTGAGGTTATTTGCGGACAGGAAACGTTGAGCACACGAACAGCCGGTACTGTCATTCAAACGTATTGGGTTTCTGAGAGTGTTACTGTTCATTAAAACAAACGTAGCAACAAGTTGGAGAGCAAAGAAACTGCAAAAATTTCAAGAATGTGATGGATAAAACTAGTACAACAACTGAAACAAGTTGTCAGGCGTGAGAACACCTTGATCAATATGATTGACTTGATGATGGATGGCACAACCTATAGTATAATGAACAATGTAAACTGAAACACTGCCTGATAATTTGCTTGTTTGACGGGAGTGTAAAGAGACTTATTTCGGTATGGTTTCGTCTGAGTTTTATGAAGCATAGACTACGTACTGGAAGGTGCCACATTGTGACGCTTGAAAGTGTGCTTGAAACACTTAGAACATGGCAATCTGGTAAAAGCGAATGTTAATCGATACATCCAACAAATGCCATGGCTAACCAAATAAAGTGCGAACACGACATTCTGAAAGGCTCGAACTAGGTGACCGGGTGTCAAGTTACGATAAATACTAGAATTGGGATGTCGAACGACAACGTATCTTATGTTCAATTGATTTTATATTGAGAGGACCACAAGAAAAATAAGAAGTATTTCAGACTTCAAAATTGACCGTGTGTTCGTTCGTCTAGGTGCAATAGACATTATTTTGAAGAAAACCGCATGTTATTTTTATTCTAGAAGAGATCCAATTTGAAAATAACCGAATATTGGCAGTGTTCGAGGCCACAGTTCGAAACACTATGCACAAACCTGGGAAGTGCCGTACTAGCTGAGATACGAGACAACAGATATGTACATTATAGAATTCAATTGATCGCTATGCTTACTTTATCAGACGATGAACAGACGTTCACTGAGTGTTAAGGACTGTGTTAATCTGCATACTACAACCTCATTTTCAAACCGGTGATATTTTTGAGAAAATCCGTAAATTCCAATTATATCCCATGGCTCTCTATGAACTTGCGTTGCTAGTATAAGTACCCTACTACCGTCCAGTTAAGCTGTTATATATGAATTCAAATGTTTTCGCATATATACCGCTCAGGTCCATGTTTACATCGTGCAAAACGTCGAGCGGTTTTATATAAAAAAAATTGCTTGCAGCGACACATCCGTGAAGCTCCGGAAAGCACGCTTGACACAGTCAGCATTCCAAAAAACCCAGGTCAGCTTCGCTACTGTTTTAGGTGCTAGTTGAGTAGTCGCTTGTCCTGAGTGAATTAAGTAGTCTGTTGTTACTGCAGATGTTACGGTAAACACTGTTCAAGTGTTGGATATCTATAGTTCATTCAGTCACCATTATTGGTCCACGTATTCTTGTCTTCAATCATTTACTGAACTCCCCATCTGAGATGTCTTCTTAGTCCCATGGATCCATGATATGATAAAAAAGTCAGTTAATTCACTTATGTTCATCATCCGATAGACTTTGCATGGATCGAAACGACAACTCTTATTGTGAACATTTCTGATGCTATCCATTAAATTATTTGATGGAAAATTGTGACTCATCAGATAATTTCCATATTCCAACTGTGCCGATACTTGTCAAGTGGTAAAACGAACTGCGGTGACATTTGTAGACGGGCACGAAAGCTGAATCAACGAATGACCGATATCTATCAAGAACCAGCGAGATGCAAAATAAAACTAACTTCATCATTCCGGGCAAGCTATTATTCAATAAACGCAGTCCTTTGAGAGCGCAAGGTCTGTGTTGGCTGATTGTTAAGTCCGTTGATGTTGTTCGGTGGTATATACCAAAACGCACTCGAGTCTAAACTATCCCACTAGTGGTACATATCGTATAGTCCAGATTGGTACCTGCTCCGTGTCTGTGAGCATTCACATAACGTAACATTTAACACCAGACCTTTATGAGTGATACTAGGACCGACTAGGACTTACTCAAAAAAAGACACTATGACCCCAATTGTTAACCCAGCATCTGAGAACTCCGGAACGAGAATACATGACCCCAACTTTCTCCAGATAATTTTCTGGTTACTTTTGGGTGTTTGTAAGCATCTGAAACGTTTCCGAGGCTGGTAATCAGGGAATCAACTGTGAGCTTGTCCCTGAGTATATCAATTCAATATATCAACTGTTTCAGTGAACAGTAATCTCCTTAAGTCTTATTTAAATACATTTCTAGCTGGAAGGCAATAATTTGCAGCGTAATAGCATGGATTACTGCTTTTCCTGAAGGTAGAACGTATAGTTCATCTACTGATACACATAGCAGACATTTTTAAGAGAATGCTTTACATATGAGTGCAGAAGGTAGGCTGACTCTTTGATTTAAAAAAGTCATCGAAAGTAATGGACTGTCAAACAAAACTTTTGCACATCTTTCATTGAATTCTAAGAAAGGGATCGCAAAGCGTACAGCCAGTGTAACTCCGGTGTAACTCCACAACGGTTGTATGCTATAACGAATCACTTTCTCCTAATCCTTATTTATTCTATAAACGTTCAAGTATAAACTCATCAACAAACTGTTAGAAGCAATTTCAAAGGGATATTTTGCTGATTATCTCCACCAGTTTATTGAAGTATTTACAGGTCGTAATGAGGAAGAACGAAAGTGTCTAGGAAATTATCGCAATTTCGAGTTGGGTCGATGGAATAATCCAGATTACTTTCACTTAGCGCCAGTATGGGCTTGGTGATCCTCCGCGTTCTTCTGATAGTGTTCGGTGATTGAAAAACAACTGGATTTTGGAAACGGCAAAAGCTGTTTTTATCTAGGACGAGCATACAGTACAACAAACTTTTCATTTTTGGGGTGTGTTTGCAACCATTCCCATAGTGATCGGATTTTATAATGTAAAGATGTTGACATTCTAAGGTCATATTTTTGTCATACTTTCCCACTTACCAAACCAAACTTTGCGTGTATGAATTCAAATTAGTTTTGGCACGCCAAACAGTGAAGCCAAGTATTTCTAACAAACTAATCGAGACATAATTTGAAGCATCCGGATAGAAGATAGAAACGTGATGCTGATTACATAACACCGGGGGATATGGGTGCTTCCAAAGTAGTGGATTTACATACTATTCGGGTTACTTCTAGTAGCTTTATCGATCCGGTCATTTTGGGTTGCCTCGAATTCACACAACCAACGTGTGACTCAAACCATGACTTACTAGGCTTGAGCATCAACTCACAGAATTAGGTGAATCAGTCGCTTCTGTGGATCATCAAGTCTTGCTGTACACACATATTGTCTAGGGAAAGTGTCAGTGCATACGTTGTGCAGTATTCCGGAATTCACTGAGTTTACCTATTAGCTAGCTTCATTTTAATGCACTCGTGTTAATTCAACTTTGTTTGTACTCAAGTGTAGACTCCCACTTCACAATACTTGCTATTATCAAGCTACAAATAATCAACTAAAATAGTCATCAATTCCATAAGTTAACTTCATGACACCCAGCAGTATTAACAAAATGTGGATACCTCGTATTTGCGAAAGGTTTAACATTAATCCTTCTATCATTGCGTTTAAATGTGATTGGCGTGTCAATTCTATTCAGTCCGAATAATACTGTCAACTCTCATTCGCACTCAACGCGGAGTCTATTGGTCCCTAGAGTGCAATCCCCGTTTTATTCTCATTCACAAGTTATGTTATCTGTGCCACTTTCTCAGGACATACATTTATGCAAGTATGCAGATAATGTGGTTTTAGGCAGTAAGCATCCCAATCGGTTTCACTGATCCGCAATAACACATAAGTTGCTCGAAACTCAATTTATACAATAATCCTACTGCTTGTTAATACACATTTTCCCCCGTAGTGAAATTGATTTGTAAAATGAAACTTCTACTGAAAATTTATCCAGCTTTATAAAAGTGTTTCACATTGACAACAAATTCTTTCAGTTACTTTTGTAGATACACATTAGTTAACGATATGCTATCTTCCTTTTATGATGATAATGTTTACACAGGAGTTAAGTAATTGTCTTTGAATTCCAGGATTCCTACCGTTTCCTCTTCCCTCATAAAAGCTGATTGTTTTTACCATATATATCAGTCTTCTCATTGCACGTGTTTCTCAAGGTTTCTTTAGTCTGTTGTCAAATCCACCGGGTATGCAGTGAATAATATTAATAATTTCTTGTACTTGGCCGAAAGCTAGGCTTTGTTGAGCAGTATTTCTATCTACGTTGCTAGATTCAGGTGGATTCAATTACATGCAGTCGGTCTTACTGCCTGCTCGGTAATCTCCCGTCCGTTAAAGTTCACACGAACCGAATAGTCTTATTTCTGGGTTAACCATGAAATTTAATGGATACTTTCTTTTCTGAGTGCAGACGGGAAATGTGAATGTCTAATGCATTATTCGTGACATTTTTCAGAAGCAACTGTTGACTGATCCACGAGTTATTAGTACTCCTATCGTTGGTTACCGGTGATAATGGTCAGTTGAAAGTTGGAAACTTAAAAAGCTCGATTGTTCATACCTGGCACTACGTTATCTTGACCTGAAGCTCAGTACTGAATAGAAAAGCAGAGTAAAACTGAATTTATTTTGTTAGACGTCCGAAAATCTGTTTAGATATGCACCATACCTTGTGCGGCCGTTTTGGATCATACTCCTTACAACATTAGACTATAATGACCATCAAGATTGTATAAATCTGATTATGTAATTCAAACTGTTGGAGGCAGATAAAGACCTGTTAGTCTCGCCAAATGCTGAGACTCAGTTTCTAGTTACAGAAGTCGTACGTCACAAACAGAAACCAGGAAACAAATTTGAAACTTGTTGTGTGTTTTTTGTCTATTCACTCTTTGAGTATCAGGAATGAAACTGTAGTCATAAAAATTACTAAGATAACAACCGCATATAAAATTACTAGAAATTCCAGCAGCCTACGATTGAATTTTGTTACCCACGTAACCTGTACCAACAAAATTCTTTGATAGGCTCCATTAAGATCCGGTCAATCAACCAAACTTAACTTCAGGCTGGCAACTGTGTAACACACTTGTCTACTTGATCTTACGATGCAGACTTTACTGCAAATGACCCACATCTCCTAAGAAGCCAGTGTCATTGAATTCTGATGGTATTTTATGGAGTAATAGTCAACAATGTGGTAGGTGACACGGCACACCAAAGACTTAATGAATATACAGGGTGTGGTTCAGTGGCGATTGATTACTATATTCAGCTTTTTTGAGAACACTTCACGAGTGCTAACGGGATGAAGCCCGGTTACAAACATCATTGCTGACACCTCTACACCGGCGAATCTTCCCAACCTCCCTATCCGTTCTCAGTGTATCTGCACATGATGTGACTCAGAATGAGATACGTTTCCCAGTCGCCTGCATGTAACGTGTAGTAGTGAGAGTAAAATACGACAACCTGACAGACTATGAAGAGCTATACGGTTCGTCAAAATTTGTACGGTCTATGAGATCATTGTTCGTCTGTTTGAGGCCACGAGGTAAGACAGAGGACAAAATCGTATCGTCTTTCATAGCAGTCTTTATCTCAAAACCGTTGACAAATCACTTAGAACACTCAGTAAGAGAAGTCATTTGAGGTTTGTCATATCGTCGGTTGGGCTACTTAACTTCAAAGCAGCAAGTGTGAAGCGAATAAGTACGCTATTTCAGTGCCAGGATTTACATGTGTGACACTGTTGATGCAAAATATGACCGGGTTTGACTACCGTACATCGTTTGCACGTATCGGACGAACTGTCTCGAAAATCCTGGTTGAATCCTCCAAGGTGCTAAGTCAACTTAGTCATTTGTTTTGCAGAAGTCATTTGGGATGGTCGGTTGGGATCGCTTGGAACAGCATATTCCAAGAGAATCATGAACGGCAGAGTTTAACTGGAGACTTGATGAATGAGATCAGTTCGACATGACCGTCAAAACAGTGCAGCTGAATGGAAGCGCATCCAAGTCTTCATTGATGCTGTCAACCAGTTGTTGTTCGTTGCCCACTGAGATACGCTCCTTGTATACCGGATATGCTGTGGCTGGCTTACTCCCCTCTTAGTTGTCTTCTGACATTAGTTGTTTCGTGATCTTACTGGTTCGAACCTTCCAAGAATTAAACCGTCCATCTGGCTTCTTGCCGTACTGCTCAGTCTAAGGTATGATGTATGTAACTGTTTCCAACTTCTTTCAGTGTGTCACTGTTTATGCAACCCATTCCTCCGAGACGCATATTGAACATTTTACAGCCCATTTATACTACTCCCACTGTTTAGCGGTAAGTTATAAAACAGTAATTTAGATGTTCGGTAACTAGTAGTGACTGCGTTGCTCAGATATTCAGGTCAACTAAAGTTCACAATGAACGTTTTGCCTTTTAGACATGGTAACCAAGGAGGTACACACAGTGTGTGCTCTTGAAACACATTATGCAGTCATCAAACACTGCTTCGCATCATATCCAGTGATCCTAACTGTCACCTGGGGTTAACACGCAACGTAGGACAAGTCAGTCATTGAAGAAAGTCAAACAGTGCGGAATTCCTGTTTGGTAAATTCTACGATGATTCAGTATTTGGCAGACTATGTTGCAGGTGTCATTGAGACTGTTCTGAACTAATAATTAGACGAGAAAATGATGTGTGAAATGTTGTGCGTTATGTGACGAATTATTTTGGCCTGGGTCATGTTACAAATAGTGAACAGCAGACGAGGCAATAACGTCCGATCGATAAATCAGGTGAGCAAATTTGACTGCAGAAGAAGAGTACATTTTTACTAAGCTAATAGTTGAACACTGCCCGCAATTGGTTTCAGAACTCTCCCAAAGTAGTGAACAATAAATTCGTCTTTCCGAACATGATTACTGCCAAGTAGAATTTTTGGACAGTTTAAACAGTTCTGTTTTGTTTTGATTTTGTGTCCACTCGGGGCAGACCAGTAAACCTTGAAGCGTACACTAATCGCGCGCCCCCATCTTTTCACAATTCTAGCTTTCTAAATGACGGAACGTGTTGATCAACTACAGACTGGTTGTTTGGTAAAAATATCAATTTTGTATACTGAAAATTTTACTACTAAAACTCAACAAGGATCAACTATGAGAGCAGACATTTACTACCTTTATACAGATAGTTTCAACTCCTGATGTTTAGAAATTGAAAGATTTGTACCGATATCATCTATAACTCGCACTTACCATTCGTAATTGCAGAAGCCTGATAAGAACAATCGAAGGCAACTGTTTGCAAAATTGATCTCTTATGAATTTCAAGTAGTGAACGATTATCGACCGTTATTCGTTCGTTATTGAGTTAGAGATTACAGTAAAAATGGTTGGGACAAATATATTTAAAAAGACATTTTTCGAACCGGCATTAAACACCATCATGCAGGCATGTTACGAATGAATAACATCCACTTTATTTGGTATCTTGACTCAATTCCATCGTCTAAGTGAAAAGACATACAGTGTGTTGTATTCCTCACCTCAGTCTACAGTCAGGAGTGTAATTGTTTATGCGGTATAAATTTAAATGTTATTGCATGAACAGTCAAACAGATGAAGGTGAGAAGAGAACCGACAAATCAGCGTTTCAAACAAAGGAAAGGGCAGTGTTTGTGCAAACTGAAGATCGTCGTTACAACGCTCCATATCTAAGACCCCATTATACTCGACGATGAATTCTCTTTTCTCTTTAAAAAAAAGTCAAAGAGAAACCCAAGAAATACACAGTTCAGAGGTTAACTGAGGTGTGATTCTTCTTAAATTCAGTTGTAAAATTTCAGCTGAGGTACAAAAGCTTCCCTTACTTTGCTCTTGCTTTCAAACACTTTTTGGACGACAGAAGTCAGTCACATCCTCCAGTTCACAGATACCATGTGTTACGAAGTCTTCTCGTTACAGTCTCGTGGATCCAGTCGATCCTCCGCAAGGTTTCTATTACCGTTTCCCGTATTCTGTTTTACGAGTATTTTGCACCTAATAAGCTCCATACTTCCCTCTTATTCAATCCTCAAATCGTTCCTTTTGATTTGTGCATTCTGGTTTACTTGTGTAAGATGGGGGTAGGTTTGGGTATTATCAAAAACCAGTGTTACGCCAAAAACGACCTACCTTCGCCCTGGTCTACAGCTTGATGTACAACTGTTGGTTTGAGCAATTATGTTGTGTGGTTTTCAATTTCCAATTTGTTCATTGAACCACGATCCGTCATATGATCATGGTTGAATTCATCAGTTTATTCGTGGGCACATTCTCTAAAATCCGTTTAACACACTCCCCTTCGTGAGCGTTACTGACCCCGTGTCGTCCAACCTGATGCATTCTACCCGGTAAACACTGATGTCTACATGCTCATGCCTAGTTTGTATTAAGCATGCATGATTTTCAAAATGTTGCTAACTTATATGAGTCCAGTGAGGTGTAATGTTGATACAGTTCCACCGTATAGTTTTCCGTTCGTTTTTGTCAACACCGAAATATTTTGCAGTGTACCCAGTAAGCAAGACATAAATATAGTTCTTTGAGTCTATGAAAAATAACAATCATTTCAAGTTTCATCAAATACTGAATAACTTGCGATTAGATGACTTATTGCTGTCAAATCGCAAGCTCACTTCAGGTGGAAAATACTAGAACCATTTCATTTTGAACTGTTTTGTATCTGTCTATTTGTTTAAAAAAAACCTTATTTGAAATGAAGTCTGTTTAGTTGTGTGCCAAAATGTCGATTTCTAACGAAATGCTTAACAGTCAAATGGAATTAGTGTTTAAAACTTTAGCTTTATTCGCCAGACCTGAGCCGTCAGGTGGGTTTTGTTTGCTCACAGTCATGAAACCCATCATTGAACCAGCGTTTTCAAGTTTCTGTACAATACGATTGCTTGGCTAAATCAATGTATTTCATTCTCTGATTAACAGATTCTATTCCTACACTTTTGGAAGACAACGATCAGTTCAGTGAGATATCCGGCTTGTTATCCGTCTGATTTGATAATACCTGATATTGAACATTCTCTGATATCGTGGTTTAGCAGAGTAATAAAGTGTTACATAAATATGAGGAGATGTTTAACTGTTCTGTATGCGCAGTCTGATAAACATGGGTTGATTTGGACTATACATACAAGAACAAATCATGTATAAGTGGGTTATTGCGAATGAGCACAGATATAAACAATTTTTAAGTGACAGTCACATTAATTCGTATTGTAGCGCAGTGAAATGAAGTTTGAAATGATTACCTTAGCCACAGAACTTTATTTGAATGGTAGTCTGAATTACTAATGTCGTAAAACTCTTGTGTTTCCATATTTAATCGGCTGAAGCGGCCCATAAATCTATACTGATGAAGACTATTAGTTCAGTGTAAACTTCACGTTCATATTCGCAATTAGGCTTATCATACAATGCGGAATAAAGCTGTTGTTTGGCTATTAAGACACAAACTGAATTATTCGAAACTGAACAAAACAATGACTGAAGTTGTGCTGTAAATTTAGCACTAAGAAGTTCTATGTAGAAGCTACGCTCCCCCCCTCATGTTGAGTGCTCATTTCTAGGATCAAACAGAGCAACTCATGGGTTACATTCACAGTACATAGAAGCAAACCCATTATCACTCGCTGTATTTCTGTTCATGTGAAGACGAATCGACGAGTACTTAACTCAGAGTTAGTCCTATTGTAAAAGATAGATATGGGAGTATAAGTGCGTCTGTTAAATTTAACTGTTCAGGGCAGAAATGAAGAAACGAATGTCCCCCAACCTATGGAGAAATGAAAAATACCAGCTGCTCTGTTCTGTGGGTTGATATGCGAATCTAGCTTTCTGTTCTAGCCGGTTACTTTCGGTGGAGGTCGTTTTTTGTGGATATACGCTTGAATGTCACTTTGTCAGCTTGTGAACAATAATTTGAGTGATTACTGATCTGACTGTTACTTCCAGTATTTGTATTATGGAGCAGAACTTTTAAGATTTTGCTCCAAGTGGATTTCTTCCTTAAGGTTAGAATAAAAAAGTGAACTAGTCCTTACAAAACTGTGCCTGTATTCATAGGATGGTTTCTCGGACAAAATCGCTCAATCGGTGCTCTTTCTTTAACCGTAAATTTCTAACAGTGAAAAATATTTGCTGAAAATAGCGAAAGATTTGGTATGCCCTTGTTACCACACTTTTTCTGTCCCTTCATCTCGTGATCTCCAAATTTACCCCCACACTGATGAATCTGTTCCTATGGGAATTTGGTTAACCAGAGGAAATTGTAGAACTCACAAGTACCGTTACAACCACATCATTAACGTGATGGTCAGTTTTTGCTGTAAAAATTGTTTCGATGCTTTTTGAATTGACAAAGTTATACTATATTCAGGAAGTAACACTATGAGAAGCCCTATACACACGTTTTTTAGCTCTCTTAAGTGTTGCGCATCCACATCGGTAGCATAATCTTTTGTACCTACCGACGTGTATATATAGAAGATGACATTCATCCACCTGGGTCTCATGTGAAAATCACCGTAATCAAGAGAATGACCTCGGTTAGACCTATGGAAAAAACTGAATGTAGACTGTACGAATGAGAGAATTGTTGCGTTACTCGATCTGCGTTTACTCTTTTCGTCTACAGAGTTTTCCTTCTAGTGACTGGTGTATGTTTATAAGCAGCGTACTCGCTAATCTGTTTGCAGTCACAAACAAGAAGAGAAATCCGTTTATCCGGTGGCATTTGTCGCAGCACTTCGAGTTAGCAGTGCGTATGAACAGGCAGAACAGATCCAAGAAATACGCACGTCAACATCTCTCCAGCTAAATGTATTCAGTGCGTGTTATCAATCCTAAGCAATGAATTATGTTTGGTCGCGTGCACATACTAACTGGAAGCTGTTACTGATGCTGATAGCATCCCACACATTGACGGAAGTATTTTAGTATTTTGGTGAAATTTCAATTATGGTATATGCAATTATCAAGCCAGACGTAGGACCTACTCGAACTCATCCCCGTTGGCTATCCATGAAAAATGGCTGTCCTTTTCTGTTGTTTCTGACAGTTGTGTACGTTTAAGTCTTCGAATTCACAGTATGCCTGTTTGAGCTATGCGTATTGTGTAAATTCAGGGACTAGAATGAAAAGTGTAAGCTGGATTTTCAAAGTGTTTCATCGTCTTGTTTCCTGAAGGAAGAATCATTGAGATCCACTGGCTGCAAACGTTTACCGCCAGCTTCTGAATAAGTTTACAGATATTATCCAACGCTACTAGACGAATTTGATTGCAATAACTCACCAGCCAGCCTCTAACGTTACTTATTCTCCGCTGGTAGTTGAGCATAAGTGGGATATATCTAGCAATTATTCTTCAAGATTGAGTGGTGTTATTAATATTGTCTGAAGCTCACCGGTAACTTGGTGCACAACTCGCAATTCAGCATCTGAATGATGAGGCAAGTAGTATGTACCGCCAATTAGTGGTTTTCCTTTTCTGATTCTGAATCTATTTTAAAGTGTTTACATTTCATTATCAAAATTAGGGTTGGTTCTGGTGATCAGCAACAAAGTTGCGAACAACCATTTTGAACTAATTCGCTCACACCTGCAGTACTTAAGGTCGGGAATCGAACTCACCAACTTTGGCAGTGTGCAAGATTATTGATTCATAATTTCACCCACCAAACCACGAGGAAACTCTGACTGCAGTTGCAATTAGGTTTACCGTTTAACATTCCTATCTGCCAAGCTTTTTAATTTTCTGCCTACCTGAAAAATTGTCATACAATTTCCAATGAAAGGTGTCATGATCATATACGGTTTTTGTTAACAGATCGTTTATCTTGTAATGACATTTTAACGGATGATCAGAGCAGCTGACACACTTCAAAATGTCTTACTGTCACTTTCATTATTCTTAAAAATTTCCGGTTGTATGCCAAATCTTATGTTGTTCTGCTCGTTTGGTGGCGGTTCATGCACTCAGTCGGAGCTTATTTTCGCGTTCGACGGACAAATGATACTTAAACGGAATAACGGTATGCAATTCTGACAAGAGTTCAAGGCAGTAATGTAATTCCGAATTATCAGTTGAAAGTATTGTATATTGAGGTTTTCAGTGAGAAATGTTTCAAGTAGATATGATAGATTCTGATCATGCGAGAGTTTATGACGAACTCTGAACGAACTGATTAGCTTCACATGTACTTAGTAGGTGTAGAAGATAGACTCCAAAAATGTTTGTTCTCATTCGGTCGGATGTGACAAAATGACTGTGACCAAAGAGTTTGTGTACGGACGAAAATCTGTTGCGTATAACGAACTTGGCAAATGAGTTTAGTTGTGTTTGCTGATCGCAATCAGAATACTTTTTCATATTTTCCTTCTGGTACACACTTGTTTAAAAGGTAACGCAAAGCTGGCATCCTTAAAGCCGAGTGTTAATTTGATGGGATGCGATTTGAATGAAAATGACCATCGACACGGCTAATTAGCACTACGTAGGGTAGCATTCGTCTAAAGCAATTCCACGGGGCTTGCTGTTTTAAAATTTCTGTCTGTTGAACAATACCATCTGTGTCGTTCGCAAACACTAGGATGAACAACCAGAACAGTGATAGACTTGGAAGTAATTACATTGAGCTGACAACTGATTGGATTAAGGAACATTAGCCGAGGACTGGCTTGTTCTATCACTGTTGTTTGTACCCACTAATCTAACCCAGAAAATTGCGACTATTGACAGTAAGAATACATTCACAGCGCTACATAAAGAGCTTCTCAAAGCGGGAACTTATCAAATCTTATCCGAGAACCCAGGTGCAGGAAGGATGCAGCGGAATTCCTGAGTTCGACGGCGATGAAAGATGGACACAACCAAGAACTGGCTGTGAATAGTTTGTGCTACTCTTTTTGTGGTTAGAAACATTGCGATGGTATTACAAATGACACTGAACTGTGTCAACGCACAGTACCCTGCAAACGAATTTGCGAAATAGGCAACAATCAACAAATCATATGGATTTGTCATTTTTATGTTAGCAATATTGTTGTAATCGGATTCGAGAGATTGTAAAACAGAATCACTCAAGTAATTTGCTTACTTGCCATTTTTGAAATGAAGACTCAAATGGACTTTTAATGATACAGTTAACTGACCTGGTAACAAGAACTTTCATAAATAAACCAGTCATTTCATAGAATAACTCATCACAAATAAAACGACCACGGTTTCCTAGTTGAAAATCTCTCTAGCATTAAAAGTTGGTCAAATGAACCTTGTTTTTCTTGTGCAGAAGACTGATGACAAGTAAAAAGGGAGTTGACGATCTGGAACTGAATGTGCAACTCGTTACCACTACTGGACAGTAAACAGATCCTGGTTAACAGTCATTATCTGTCCGTTGATTTAGAATTACGCATAATATCTGTAGGCAGAAAAACTGCTCCTCACGATAAAATTCAATATCTATTATCTAGATAGTTTGTTGAACGCTGTCTGATGATCAAGCATTTTTTTCTTCTTTCGAAGTAGAATTAATAAACAAAATTAAACAATTTCCTCACTTGCTAATGATGGAAATGTTCATGCGGAAATGTTCTTGAACAGTGGACTGTGATCATTCAAGCAGTAAATGTCATTTGATGCACGCGTGACGCCTTAACTAATGTTTTATTGACGGGATAAAACTCGTCACTTTTTTCTCTCATGAACTCCGAAACCTTCTGGTCAACCAAGATTAATTTAGTCGTTCAGTATTTTCTATGGGATTTGACAAAATTATGCAGTACGCTTCACTGACCCAAAACCCTAGGTGGTGATTAAATTACCTAAACCAAAAACCTCTTTCAAGTTGACCATCACTCACATTTGATTGCAGCGTTAGCATTCAGATAGACTTTCCAGCCAGCCTCTTTTGAAAAGAAGCACTAGACTCGAGTTTCGTTCTCATTAGAGCTCGTCAGTAGTGCATATCTTTGCCACGGCCGGGATTTGAACTCCGGACATTCCAATCATGACGCAACCATGTTGACCACTGCGCCATTGACCTCACATCAGGCACGACCGAATTATCAAATCTGAACGCTCAACCACTCTCGCTTGTGAGCAATGATCAGGTTGACCAATCGTCTCGAAAGAGGCTGGCTGGAAAGTCTATCTGAATGCGAACGCTGCGATCAAATTTGAGTGATGGTCAACTTGAAAACAAACCAAATCCCCGACTACTCATCAGTAATCAAAAACCTCTTTATCATATAGATAAATAAAAGTCGAATTTCAACAGTGATTCACAGCGCGTGGGCCCTCTACTTTTATACGTTCCATCCGCACCATAATGTTGCGTCCCGTTTTTCTAAATGTGGAAATTTGGCGTGGGTCCAATACGGTGCATTGTAAAAGAACCGTACAGGCTGACCACAAGATATTTAGTTCTTAAAAATTTTTGGAAGACAATATTACCATTCTCCTTTTTGATTAGAGAAAAGCTACATAAGTTTCCTAAGTTCAGCCAAACATACTTCGTAATTCCGGTGCAAATTATTGTCTGTTGTTTGTAGTTGTATGACGGAAACCTTCTTTTCTAACACTTTCAGTAGCTCCATCGATGTTTGCTGAGACTAAACCTCTTGGAAGTATGTTGTTTCTTGTATATGCATTATGGGTTAACGGCAACAGAATTGTCCGGATGACTGGGTTCCACTTGCCCAAATTTACACACTGGTTACGCTTCAAGTTTCCTAGAATTAGCTACATCAAAATCTGGATACCCTTTATGATAGACTTAGCTCACACCTGTGGCTTCAACTCACTTACTATGGGCACAGTGTCAACACAGTAAACGTCCTGCTTGATTTCGCGAGAAAGTCTTTACGAAAGGCCTTTGTTGGCAATAATTCTGAATTATAATGAACCACCTACTATCGTATACGTCCAACAAAATTATAAGGCATTACGAACGTTTACTTAGCTGACCAATAGAATTGAGTCATAATAATCAATTCTTAACACTGAGAGCTTGGCGAAAGCCGGGATTATAGTGAATCACTGTACAGTGCTATTGACAAATTTGTGAGGAAGTACTCCGTTGTAAGACCTTCATATATACACATAGCTTTCACCATCGACGAGGTTGCCTTTATCCTATACAGCTATGGAGTGCAGTACTTGTGACCAATATTGTTTGCCAAATTATCAAATAAAATTATCATTGTCGGCTTGTCTTCAAGTGCATCATTTTTTCCCGAATTTTCGTTTATCGTAATGTTTTCTTCAAGTTTTTGAACAGATTACTCTGAGAACCCACCCACTGCATGTGTAATTAATGCAATGTCCGGTTTTACTACATCAAAAGATGTTATCTGTATCGTAATCCCATGATGTCTTTCCTAGATAACATTCACATTTGTAAGAAAAACAGGGTTTCTTTTAAGACTCCCTGTGCTCACCATACATGAGGATGAGAGGTGGACTGGCTCAAAGTTAGTGAGTCACTAGTTGTACACGGTCCAACTAGGAGCCGCTTGTGTCGTTGTATTGCATAGGGGCAGAAGACGGCGGCGGTCAGACGTGGCAATAACTCTTCACTTTATGCACAGGGCTGAAAGCAAATGATGACATTATTGCACGGGTATGCTGTATGGCTCAGCAGACTTTAAATTTGAGCTCAAAGTGCATAAAGCAGCATGATGGCTTTTTTTAGCTGGGGTGTTAGTGAATGTCCTTCTCACTGACGTTTCTGATGACAAGCGATCAAACAAAGCAGTTCTTTGCAGCATTCAAAAAGAATTCAATTTAATCTCGAGCACAACGAAACAATGAGTACTGATAAACTGAAATTGTTTAGCAAATCTTATGAAAAATGAGAAAAATTTACGAAATTGTTGTTTTTATTGTAAAATTAATGATGATTACAGACATGTAATTTGTGGTGTATAGCCGTAGCTGTCTGTCACAGGGAGCGTACGAACAGTCTAAAGAATTGATTCACTTATTACGATATTAATATTCATTTATTGTGGCATTTTACGGACTGAACTGACTAAACTTGAACCCGAATCTAAAGAATAGCTTAATATATTATTCTGTTAGGCAAGCACGAAAGAGCTAACTAAGTTATAAAAAGTTTGCTAATTACATTTTCCCGATATATGATTTTGTCCCGGGGTATGGACACTTAGTCTTTGACGTCTCTGTCAGTTTTGCTAAGGTGAATTCAGTCAGTCAGCTAGCCACTCTACAGGCTGAACAGACATCATTTACATAATTTCGTTCCTGACGGAGAAAACGAAAGGTTATTGGGCAATACTTATACTCACTTCTTTTGCAAAAATGTAAACGAGGCCGAATGTTTCCATAAGGCAACTTAGTCGTATGTAATTTGGGGTCATTGGCGCATTACTCAATACGGATGCCTTGTGGTATAGTGGCCAGAGTTCACATCACGGCTATGACAGGGGTATATTCTACTCACGAACTCTAACAGCAGCGAAACTCTAATCTAGTAGTCCCATTTCAGTGATGTTGATTGGAAAGTCTGTGTGCAGGCAACCGGTATGAGCAACTGAGAGGGACCGCGCACTTCCAACAACCAGTCACTTACTAATAAGTAGTATGACAGATTTATGAATTTAGATGAGACCCAACTGTGAAAAGTCAGGGCTTAGGCTGGATTCGAACCAGCGACAGACACAGCATGCCTCAACGCGGCAAGCGCTCTACCAGCCGAGCTACGAAGCCACACTGGTGTGGAATAGACGGTTTTAGCTAAATCAGACCACATTTGTGATTTAAACAAAATACAAGGGGTAGATTGTCAGAAGCAATGGAATCCGTGAGAACAGAATGAAGGACACCGATTTCTCGCTATGGATGTTTCAGAGAAGTGAGAAAAATGTTAAAATCCTTAGTTAAAAATAAACTTCCTGAACTTAATGTAATCAATGTTAAGTTATGTGTACATCAAGAGGACGAAAGATTGGATTATACGACGTCCAAAAGTATCACAACTGTGATACGGATTAATTGCTACTCAACATTAATGAAACTATGGTTCGCTCACAAGTAATACCTCAAACCGTTATTTACTTCAAAACACATTTTTGCGATTGAAATCTGGAGGGAGCACTGTTCGTGACCAACGTTCAAGCACAATAATCAAAGAAATGAGTGCTTTTTAAATGTAGTTCCCTGCAAGGAAAGCCCGCCGTCCTGTTAAGTCAGTGCACTGCACAGCTTCAAGCTGACTATTTTGAACAGCTTGCTATTTTCTACCTGTAAAAATAGACCAGCCACAATGTTTGTCATTCTCAATTTTCAGTTCACAATAAAGTCATCGCAGATGGACAAAACTTACACAAATACTGGCAAATTCAGACAAGCTATTACCTTGTAGAAAACTGGACACTAACATGTTTACGGTGATAAATAAATCTGGGGAGGTGGTTATTTTTTACTGTTTCAACTAATAACGATGCCAACGGTAATTGTCAAAATGGAGTAACATTTGGTTTGCATACATGGGAAATCACTTGTTTTGACTACATCTCATTCAGAAAATCAAATATGTATATTTTTGGTCTAATATTGTGCATACCTTGTATGGCAAATTTATGGGCAAATTGAAAGAGCATGTTTGACTTTCCATAGCCTTAGTTGTTGCTAATAAGATGTTGAGATATTGAATTGTCGAGTATACATCGTAATCATTTGTTGAGCTCATGAAACCCAGAAATTCGGAAGTACTGTTGTGCTATTGTGTTCACTTATTGGTAGCCACTGAGATTTCACCTTCTCCAAAGAGTAGAATTCATAGTGGACCATTTGCAAAATTAGAATCGTTGTCAAGTCTGGGAGGCAAGACTAGCTACTTGTACCAAGCATCAACTGAATTTGGTGCTGTCACCTACGTTTGCCTTTGCGCCTGGTTTAACCTACCGAAGGACTAAACTTACACAATTACGAGCATACTTTGTCAGGCTATTCTGAACCACTTCATGGTTCAGTTCATTTATAGTTGCACTGGCGGATGCGTAAACGGAAGAGTTTAGCGACTGTGTCAAAGAGAGGCAAAGCACACGGAAAAAATGGTTTAATTTACTGACGCCATCGTAACTTTAAAAGATCTAACCAGCTGCTCAAAAACCCCGACCTCTGATTGTCAAATGCATAAAAGTGAACAGGTCATCAATCTGGCCCATTTAGAATAGCGTTGCATAGTCAAGAACTAAGGTTTCCCGATCCTTAGAAAAACGTACTATGCGGCGTTGTGTGAGAAAAAATTGGCCGAGTCAGAGTATGACGTTGTGATATTGATTAGGTAACGTTCGCTATAGATACGTGCATGTCTACATTCTCTTTGCACACCTGTTTTACGCAACGTTTTTTACAGACTTTCTTTTGCAGACAAGGTATCGGCTGGCGGTAACACTCGATTTTCTGCCGTGATTAAGATTCTCAAAAATATCAATGTTTCTATTGTTCAGACATAAGGAACTTACAGTCTTATTTGGTCTACGTTACTATTTCACCTAGATCTTAGCAACAACGATTTGTTTTTCTTTAAAGGATCAGTTTTACAGCTATCGAAGTCACGGGTGTATTTCATAAATCTGGTATTCGGGTGAAGCGGTATGTGCAAAGCCACACACTTTCCGACTTGTACACGTAAGCAAATGTTAATCTATAAACATTTTGTAAGTTTACTGTTTACATGAAATGACTTCCTATTTGATGTGTACAATCATGTTCACTTTGATGTATACTGCAAGATACAAGCGGCTGGTTTGGTTCTTAGATCGTCTTAATTCGCATTGCAATGCTCGTTCGCAATCTGGCTTCTAATCAGTCCAGAAACTATCTACTCACGTGGTCAGTAATGTAACCAAATTCTACAAGAGATTACAAAATGTCAAAAGACCGACAGTGTTTCTTATCAAAAGTAATAATGTCTGCGTATAATGTCATTCAATGAAAATATTGTACATTTTTCAAACAACCAGAATTGAATAAAAATTACCTTTAACAAACAACTACTGATAATCAAAAAATACATTGCCTGCCAAAAACTAAACATTCGATTCTTTCAAAATTAAATTTCAGAAATTATCGTTAAAGATTCCTGATCATACAGACAAAATTGAAACAAAAATGTTTGATTTTCGCAACTTGTTGAGTCTAAACTGCATGTAATCGGAGAAGTGCGAAACGTTAGGGGATTTTTTCTACCATTGGAATTGTATTATTAAAAGATTCTAATTACTGATTTGTCTGAGCTGTACCGTTTAGCTTCTTCGAAATTATGCCACATTTACACAATCAATACGTATATCAGAGCATTATTTTGTACGCAGAGCGTATAGTCGAACGCATAATCTCGAAGAACAGTTACAGTAAAAAATTCCTTAACTTTAAACCCCCAGACTTTTTTCCACTGAGCCGAATGTGTATCGAGGCAAACAATCAATCGTCACTCTTTGGATATGTAATTTTTGCAAGCGAAACTATGAAACCAAGTTGCGGGCGTAACTTAACTATGTGGTTGTACCAAGTGCATTAAAGGTGTCAGTACTGATGCAACCTAATTCGCCTAAGGGTAGGCAAAAAGTGTTTTTCTGATTCTGATAAAACGGCTTTGATGCATTCAAAATATTTGAAGTTTGAGCATACTGCTGTTATTCAAATAAACTTTTCGGCCAGCCGACTTCAGAAGAAAATATAGGACTTGAGTTTTATTCTCATTGAAACGCATTGCACATCATTGTCCGAGCTGGAATTAGCATTTAGACTCTTCTGTTTGTAAAATCAACATGTTAACCACAATGTCAGTGACAGCACAATAAGCGCAACCGATTATTTGTACGTAAACGCCCAACAGTGGCCTCATATACTTAGTTTTCAGACTGCGTGGTCGTCTCGATTTCAGACATAGTGCTCGCCCTGTCTGCTCCACTCAATAACCCTGGGAGCAGAAAATTCTCGATTAGGTTGGAGTCACAGACCTCTCTGAACCATCTGAGCAATGTATACAGTTTGAAGTTCAGAAATTTTGAACGTAAATATCAGCAAGCCACGCCCCATTTATTCGGTTTACTCAGGTTATTTGCTCCTAACGCTGGTATTGTGAACAACATGCTGTTAGGTAAAACAGTTGTTCGTAGCGTACGGTTCGCCCCTTCACACGGCATACTAGTGTTAGTTGGACATTATATGAAGCCAAAACACTTTACAGTCATTTGTGTGCGGAATTTTTGAAATACATTAAGTAGTTCCGAACTGAGAATTTTATTTTGACATCATTAACTTTTCTTATGCTGAGAGGACAATTTGTTTCTAACACCTTTTGTGCAGCGCTCAACACCCTGAAATTTGGTTGGTAACAGTTTCAGCTATTATGACTGGTAGAAGTGAACAGAACTGGAAAGTACACTCCTGTATGATTCTACCGCGCGGTTTTCGAGGGATGTGTTAACATGCGTACATTATAGTGGTTTTAGCAGTATGCTATTGATTTTCTCTCCTGAAATCCGTCAGAAGGATGCAATTCCTACAGTGTTTCATTACTATACATGTGTACTGTGTATGTCTCACTATATCCCACCCCTCAAATTCACGAGAAACAGTTGCTTTTAGCAAATGGCTTTGCTTTCTCCGATCTAACAGAATCAATCGTCCATAGGGTGCCGCTCAGAAAACGACTAATCTCTACTGTCACATATGTATTTTAATTTGTTCTTTCATTATTTCTCACCAAACGAGGAAATTTTGGCTCTCTAAACCGATCAGCAATCTGGCAAAACTGTGGGAGATCATGTTTAGTCACTATCTATCCGTCGTTTAGCTGGCTGCTTCACCATTTAAAGTAACTGGCCAGTTTCCTAAAGTACCGAAAAAATAAGATAGCAGGTTCCCATAAAACTAATTATTGAATTCAACATTTTTGTTCAATCAGAAATTTGCCACTTTCTAAAACAGAACCAGTCAGTATTCGGATCAGTTGATTGCCTGACATGGTGACCTCCAAAAATCGTTTGTGTTCAGTCAGCGGATTGGCATTATTCATTGTGGTTTACACGGTCCAGTTGATTCTGCGATAGTCTACATTATCACACTGCTCGACTGCTGACATGTTATTTTATTGTGTGCTTGCGTGTGTGTGTGTGTGAATGAGTGTGATTGTGCAAAATAAGCCCTGTTCCTAGTTCATTCCTGACTTAAATCGATGTTACAGTTTATCACGACTATTAGTGATTTTGGCTGGATTATACATGGAAAGCGGTTGCCACAATTTACAACGTGTTTTTGTGTACATTTTTGAAACTCTGTCGGGACCGACAATTCCATTCAAAGTTTTCGAAATCTGGTCACCATCCCTGCCTATACATGTGCTTACGACTGCTTCACTGGTGGGGTGAACATGCGGATATCGGGAGTGATGTCAGTTGCAGTAATGCAAGTATATGTCAAAAATAACCACCAGAAAACTGATTTAAAAGCGGCTTACTTCATTCGTGCCCAGCAATGAACTCTTGATGTTCATTCAGCAACACATCATTCTTCGGCAGTGCTTTAGCACAACTCTTCGCAGCACATAAACCTTGAGGCCCGTTCGAGTACTAGTGTTTAAAACTTAATGACCAAATTTCCTCACAATAACTCTTTGTCAAATTTTCATCAAGTGTCCGCTCAAAGCACAAAAATTTACTGTATGCATATATCTTTTAAGCGCGCTGGTATTTATGTATGGAATTTCACCGGTTACGCAAAGTGATGTTGTATAGAAACAAAATCAGTGGAACTTTGTATACCACAAAAGCACATTCACTAGTCAATTCCCAAGGGAAATTCAACGTAAATAATTACACTGTTTGTTAGTTCGTTTAACGGTCAGTATTTTCTCATTCACAAAGGGAACTTATGCTTAGCTGACTTGAAAACCTACAGAGATTTGTTAACACCGTCCAATTTTGCAATAAAGCTGATTCGCTTCTTTGAATCTGGTCGAGTCGTATATTGATAAATTTGCGCAATTGTCAAGCGTATGACGACTGACGAGTTCATAGGCCTAATGTAATTATTTAGAGGAATCAGCCATATTGCCTGTAACAAAGTCTGCTGTTGTCTATTCAACCTCAACATGTTAGAATTGATCAGCTAACTAACTTAAATTTCACCTAACAAATCCAGGATGAGAATGTAGAAAAATGGATCTTACATGACAACGTTATTAGTTGATGGTTGTGTGTTTCTGACAAATATATTTCGTACATAAAGCTAATCATATAACTTGTTTGTGAAGAACAGTCTAGTGTACCAAGGTTTAACTGCAGCTTTCACAATTGTTCTGGTCATATGTTATCCGTGTTGTGCTACTTCGTATACTGGTTGAAACGCATGCTCATACGCACTAATATCATTGTAGACTACATAATTCACATATTTCAAAAGAAACGTCATACACTTTGATTTACACTTCTTCGTGTTGCTTCTCAATCGCAAATTGTTTTTGTTAACCTGATACACCAATTTCTGTGAATCATATGTTCCAAATGAAACTTCTTCTAACAAATTTTCCACAGACACCCTACCGATAAGTATCTGTTTACAACCTGACTCTGACACTCGTAAAAAACGCTAGTTGTTGACAATAAGACCGTAAATTTGTGAGTTTCCTTCTGTGTTTTCTATCCTATCAGAGGATATCAAAAATCTACCATGATGAGACCAAACTGATATTTATAACATAGCAAATAGCAACATACGATTGTCTGGGGAACAAATCTTTCAAACTGCATCTCACAACATCTAATTGAGTTATACGATAACAGCAGAGGTATTTTCCGGGGAATTAGAAACAGGCTTGCACAAATGGTAATCAGACATTATATGCTCGATTATGCAAATTTGAGTTAAATCAACTCACAATCATCCTTCGGTAATTGAGACATGGTTGTAGCTGTAATCCTGGAACGTTACGAACCTCAATCTACCTCCGAAATTTTGTCTGATTCATGTGCGAATTTTTGGTTAAATATTACGAGGTTACTGTAGTTCGTTTTGAAGAATCAGTTGGTTCATATAGACTTTGTCGTCCTAAAATGGAATGCTTAAGGACACGTGATTGATGATACAATGCATATCGGGTCAAACGCACAGCATCATTTCTAAGGTCATCAAGTAAACCACACTATTAAGACAGTTTTGAATGTGCATATTCAGCGGAAGTTGGCGCCAAATTGATTGCACTCAACCACGCACAGCCGCTAGGTAAAAGTTTCACGACGTTGCCGACGCTGTCGTCGTTGACGTTGCTGCTGCTGATGATGATGACCGTGTTGATGACGATGTTGGTGGTGACGATGATGATGATTATGATGATGATGGTGATGTTGTTGTTGTTGTTGTTGTTGGAGTCGTTTAAGCAGGATGGTAGCTGAGGTGGACAAAGAGGCTTAAATGGCACAACTTATAAACAGACACATGTATCATTCTGCCATTCTACCGTATGATATACATGTTTTTTGCACTCAAAGGCCGAAGGAAAACACCAAGCGCATCCGCCTAACTTATGTTTGTCGTTGCTCCAATGAAAGTGAACTTAGCAACCAAGTTGGTTTGTGTGTGAATGTAACATTGTTTCATATGTTCATATGATGGGCTGCCATTTCATCCGACAATGTGCTGGACGGTTTAAATTATTTTATAGATTATTCTGACTAGTTACACTGTTTTCTACCCAGTTTTATTCATGGTTTTGCAATAAGTTTTACTTGGTTTTCGTAAAACTGAAGCTTTAAGCCGTTCTGAAATACTGTAGAAGGACAGCCCGGTTAACGAATGTTGTTTGTGCAAAAATCATGACCTACCAGAGTTTAATTTCACTGTGAAATCTGGCAGGTGCAAAAAATCAAAACTTTATTTCGGTTAGTATGCATCTTTAAGCCTCATAAACCACCAACACAGATTAAGTGGATAAAGATGCGCATATCGGGTGGATTTACTTTCCAGAGAATACCTTCCGACGTTGTTCATACTGTTGTCGCTAAGTTAATTTGAAAGCTCTGCCTGTGATCTTACAGTCAGACAGAACACGTCCTTCCGCCGTTTTTTAGTAATTCACGTGTTCCACCAAAATTTAACTTGATCAGCAATGTTATTTATTGGATCAAAGTAACCTCATAGACAAAAATAGGCGTACCTTTTGTACTAAACGAAAATTTTGTTCAGGTTCGCATCTTTAGTGTCTGCAACACTGAGTTTCGGATTGTTCTCAGGTTGGAATCGTGCGGAACCCTACTTGCGGAAATCAGTTTCTGCTCAAAACCTGCGTGTTACTTTAACGGTTGGAATCGTGAAGTCGATGTTGTCTTTTGATTTTCCCAGCTTTCGTGAACAATGTCAGTATTTTTCACTATATATGCCATCACTTCTGACTTATACCCTTTCATGTCCCCTTATCCGTGATTGGCTTTCACCCAGTCCTAACTCTCACATGTTCTCTAGTCATATGACTACAAACGTGATTGCTCTCTGACTGAGCACCTAGTTTCCGATTCTGTGGGAGCCGCTTCTTCTCTACGTTTCTACTTAAGAGGTGGGTTGAGCCGAGATATCTTCGAGGCCAGTTTGTCGCACAAATTGCGTTCTATTTTTCATTCATTCCTCGAACGTACGCTATGGCCCAACTTGATAGCCCGTTTGTGTCGCCATCTTTCCCACAAGAGAGGAGGCCAGGTTGTGTTGCAAAAATAACTGGAACGAGCAGGCGCAGATGGACACTATTTCGCACCCCATTTCCTGACAGGGAACAACAAAGAAAACGACTAACTTGTTAGTTAAACGTATGGCAGATGCTTTCGGATAATCCCACTGACAACTGTTCTCACGGACAATAGAAGTAGGTGAAAATTTAGGTTTTCTTCTGTAATTACCTCTTAAAGGCGACAAGTTGCGGAGCACTGAACAGTGCAAATCCCTAGGCAGGGAAATGCTGGAAACAAAGAAAACAAAGCCATTTATAGTGCACTGTCAACTTCAATGATCAATAGCTTGCGAACTGCACAAACCCCACACATTCCGGCCGTGATAATAATGTGCACTACAAGAGTAGCTCACTGAAAATTCGGTGGAAATACAACAAATGCGATCACTTGTGAGTGATGTCTAGTTTATATGAAAGCCAAAATCTTCCATTATTCAACAGTGACTTCGAAAGTTGCTGGACGTACTTCAAGACCTTTCAGTTGCAATTGTCTTCCATGTCTTAGACAATTAAAAATTTCGAAAACGTCAGTCAGTATCCCTTGTAAAGCAGTTCAGCTGATTCCTCCTGCACTCTCCGACTTCTGATTAATCACGAGTAGTTCGGAGAATTGTCTCTGCATTTTCCAAGTCATTCATCTGTCAGAAGCCCAACGTTTGTAAAACAGGTACAGCAATGCCACCTACGTGCGGTCATTGTCAATGTCCTTCGGTGGTGTACACTGACTGTGCCGTTTCCCAGTGAATAAGCCAAAAAGTCGATCTGGGAAAATACCACACAGCCTTTACAATGTTTCTGTGTAGGTTCTAAGGGTGACGCGAAGCGAACTGAAAGAAACCTCATGGTACACGGCTAGGGATGTTGTCGTTAAATCTCACATCAACAAAATTGTACAGTGATCATCTAAATGAAATTGCTCCTGGATAACGAGAAGAATGAATAAATGTGCGTAGAAGGTGAGGGGAGAGGAGAGTTTGTCTATCCAATACAGTGAAATCGAGAATCTTTCAAGAAGTGCGACTGAGGTGCATGCATACAATGCAGAACTCCAGTCTGTAGCCAATGATATCAGTTCCACTTTCAAAATTCGGCTGCAGTGAAGAATGCTACCCTCATCGTGACGGGATTTAACAGTGGGAACTAGATTTGAACAGATTCACGTAGAAAATGTCAGCTTTCGTCGATACGTTAATTTTAAGTCCCAAAATATTGCTTATCTCCAGGCCTTAGACAGCACTGTCGTAGGACGTGTGAAATATGCTCCAGATTGCGTCATAAACGACCAAGAGATGAATATATGTCTACGTTTTTGTGCAGTTCCCGAAACTGTCAGTGTTGTCGAATCAGAATTCATCGAAGTGATTTCGCTTCGAATTTAGAACGGGACGTGTACTTCAAGAGATCCCGTGAATATTTTGTACTTTTTGTGGGCAGATCGTCTGTATTGTAAATCATTTCAACAGAAAAACGATGAACGTCTTTCTTTAGAACGCGCCGGATACTCATATTAGACTAGTATCGAAATTTTGTTCAGCTTTGTATCGACCATCTTATAAGCAGTGCTTTTAGTTGTCCGTAGATGCGTTCATCCACCAGCCAAATATTAACAAAAGGCCTCATTGTGGAAAGACACCTCAATTCACCTACTATTTCTTAACTAGCCTCTCAAATGACGCTCAAGAAATATAGACACGGATCAGGGCTGGAGGAGATGCATGGCTCGGAAGTAACTAATGAGTAAACGATATTCCACAGAGTGCATCGAATGCAGTTTTGAGACGCCCCAAATATCGAACACTGTAACTGTACGGAAGTTGTGTGCTGCCGATACACAGTAGCTTGTAGTCCCTACAGTCTCAATGGTGTCTTCTGGCGCGCTTTCATCCGCATGGCTGACTAGTGAATCGGGTCTCAGTACAGGTATTTGTCTGACTTATGAGATGAGGATACAACCCATTATCCAATAAGCTGTCTTATGCACGCTTGTTTAAGTGACTCTCTTCTGGAGTATCACACTGTATGTTGCACTTCCACTCCGTCTGCTTGCAGCAACTACCACGCTGTGAACGATGTGGTTGTCCTCACCTACCTCGTTTACAATTTCATTACACTTCAAACTATCCCAATCCGATGACAAAATTGCCAGTGGGTTCAGTGAGGCAACTATCAATATTCCGCTCCTCATTTGTTTGTACTTCTAATTTTCAGATTACGATTTGAACACTTCGCTTGATTCATGACTGACAGAATTAAATCCTAACCAAGGATATGCTCGCACACACTTCACTTCATTCTCTCTGGGTTCGCGATATGAGTTCGTGGCTTCGCCCAAAACGTTGTTTACGAGCACTCATAAGACACTGAAAGGTTACTCTACGAAAGAAAGCGATTCAGTTTTCATCATACTGGACGGTCATATGTTGTCCAAGTCACTTTCAGATATGGAGCGACCGCTTGGGCGTCGCGGGTTGAATGATTGTGCTGTTCGGTCGATTTCGATGATGCATATACCTCTGTCCGCTACAGGCATTTTTTGATTCTACTGTATCCAGCATGAAGCTAACCAACGCTAGCAATAAGATAGTACAGAATAACCACCTCTTTTCAATCAAGGCTTATCTCGCTTCAGCGATTAATTGTGCTCACAAGTCAGATGAAACGAACGGTTAACCACACTTATTGTAACAACAAATCATCGTCCAACACCTGTTCATTTCGTCGTCAGCGTCTTTATGCACCGATCATAAATACATCACTACTCGATACCACCTCAGATTTCCGGTCACCAAGCAGGAAATCGCAAATATCAGTGTTCGTACATATGGACCCCTTCGTGAACACCCTTAATAATAGTAAGTGATTTGTTTCAAAAACATCGTTTATTTTTATGCCACTTAAATCTATTAGTAATATATTTCTCCTTGATATCGGGGCTGTAACGAAAATTAGTGGGTCAACTACACTACAAGCATTCACTGGATGTCAGATGGCAACGTACATTTGACATAGACTTGAAATTCCTTATCAGTAAGCATTCACCCCCAACTCGATACTGCCCCGTCTTTCTACGTGATCACAACGTTTTATATAATTTAAGACCTCCTTGTACGACACCATCACATTTAAGCATCTCCAGTACAGACCGCTGTACTCCTAACCCACCAAACTAGTCTTTCTCGAGGATACTGTAAGCCGCGGAGGCTGAATTTAATCACATGATATAGCTAGTTATTGCCGCGACATTTTATAGTTGTGGTCAGCCCTATTACATTTCGTTCTCAAAACGTCGAGCTATTGGCGTCATTATGGCCACAAGTGAGCACAATACCTGTGCCTAACTACTATCCGCTTACCTTAAACCCACCATGTCTTCTCATTCGGTACACCGAAGCTGTTTTCTCTCTAAAACTGCCTCAGGGCGAGCGTATCCCGATGTTCCAATGACCTATCACGATATTGCCAGTGTGGCAATAGTGACTTCTAAAGGTCATTTAGACCTTTTCTAAATGTCACTTTGGCTATACAAAGTCGCTCAAACTTCTGGACGTTATTGGGACCTAGTTTTGACTATTATCATGCTGATGACCTGAGAGCTGATCGAGATCACTTCGAACACGGGTAAAATTTCCATTTTCCACATTCGGAACTACTACTACTTCCTCATGATGTGTCCCGGTTACTGATTCAACACAAATATGTCTTTTAGTCGATTTGAAGTGCATCCAACCTCATAATACAAAGGGTAGATTGTTACGAAATTCCTAGTTCTCAATTTCACTAAAAATCTAACGTTTCACTCGAATGCTTAACTATTGTCGCTGCTTTATATTACGGCTAACACATTCACCAGTGACTTACACACTGTATTCGTGAATCAAAGAAGGATGTCTACCTCAGTCCTCAAGCTCGACTGGTGGTTAATGCAGAAAAGCAGGTGTTTAGTGAGAACAATGAACTGACGTACATTAGTGTTCACACAAACGTTTGATTGTTTTACTCAACCGACTTTTTTCAACCGCAGATGGAGTTCAAGAACGGCTTGGCGATAACAAATTACAACCGTTCCCTTTGTCCATCAGAATCTGCTCCCTGGTCAAGCTAATTATGTCAAATTTCATAGGTAACTATTGGAGGTTTACCGACTACTCCGGCCTTTGTGACTTCACAGTTTTGACTAATCATAAGCTGTCGGTCTATGCGTTCAACCTTTTACTGCATAGACCTACCACTCGTAAAATGTGTTACCTTGATTCAGTCACATCACATAAGACGAACATCAATCATAATTCACGACTGTCACTAATGTCGTCTAAGCCTAATCGGGCACAAGCCTCGAAAAGCACGCTGTCGAAGAACAGCCTGACTCTGACTACTGCTCATCTCTCAAATTTTATATCACCTCATTCCCACTGGAATTACAGCAGCGCATGTCACATATCCGTATGTCGCATATCTGTTTACTCGGTCTGATTAAGCAAAACGACCATGGCGATCACCTCACCCTGGACACTTAAGACTGACTTCCAGTCTGAACAACTAATTCAACATCACTACAGCTGGAAGATACGTTAACGTTGATACTGACCGTATATGAGTCGTCCTATGTTACCAGCGCTTTTACTCAGCCACCCTAGTGAAAATTCAAGTATGGAACAAGAATCGGCTCCGTTTCAACAAGCTTCCTAAAGTCAAGTGCAGACTATAGGGTTCACAAGTAGATCCCTGATTTCCACCTGTCTGGGTGCGACAAGTGTCGCATTCACAGGATGCTTGGCGCATAATTGAGCGGTTCCCGACTGTTACCCAAGCTGCACTGATGATCAACTGTACCTTCGCAATCACTATGACGGAAAACTGCCTTCATGATTTTCGCTTGCCAGGTGCCAGCCCCACGAATATCAAATAGTAAGCAGTCTCAGTATGGCTTTAAGCATTCCAATAACTCAAGCTCCATAGACTCTGAGGTTTAGAGAATAAGTTTCTGAACCATCTTACCTACAAACCATAACCTACATACATTAGCACTTTTCGCTCACAAGTGAAACGAAGAACCGTTAGCAGCAAAAGTAATTTCAAACAAAGAATTGAACAGGTTCTGCCAAAAGCTTGAATAAACCTCGTGAGACCACGGTACGGTGGCCCCCAGTGAATGCACAGCCAATTTTCCTAGGAATATTCAAGCAAAAATATAGCCTGAGAACGAACTTCCGAAGATGGCAGCCATGGACCTAACTTCGTTGAATCACAGTAGCTACTCATGAGTAGTGTAAAGTGAGAACAACAAATGACACGGTGGTCTGAGTAGAAAACATGAGTCACAAAATGGATGACATAATTGAGGGTAATAAAAAAGGCACATACTATTAAGATCTCTGAGTCACGCTGATGGCAAATGAACGAACCCCTGAACAGTTGTAATAAAAGTGAAATTGAGCAAAATGCTTTAGCAAAATCAGTGAATTCTGAACGCAACAGTCTGTAGACAGTAGAGTAATTTCAACATTACTCAACAACCGGAATGATTGTGGAAAAACGTTTGTCTAATTGAGGACAACATGAAACTGAATACAACAGCGGTAAGGCGGAACACGCAAAACCTGTTGCATAATAAGTGAAAATCGGTTAGGTTGCAAAATATCAAACCGGAGAGCGGTAAAAGATATCGCAAGTATACAGTGAACAATTATGCAAGATGGCGCCGCTGAGCATTTGCGATAATTTTTTTACGCAAATAGTCTGTTTATATATTTTGTTTATTCGATCTTTCAAAAATCTACGAATGGAAAACTGTGGGGATTGTAATTCATAGTTGGACATTGTGTTATTATTGTTTAACTGCATTTATAGGGATTTAGATTCTACATAATGCGTACAACATTACAACATTGTCAGGTCAGTTATTGTATTATTGTTTATGTGTCGAAACCACCTCTGGATTTGTACTGAGCAGATTTGCAATTACCATCGTATGCTTCAAGCTGCTACATCTGAAGTCAATGTCAGTAGAATTTTCTGATAGATTTCTCTACTCCGAACAATCCGGATATCCCTTCAGTTTCACCAGCATCGAGAAACACTCGGAAGATCGCGGAATTTGGTGTGAGACGCGCAAAAATGTGAAAGAAGGATAGAAAATGACGAATGTTCGCGAGGTAATTGCCGTATGGTTAGACTAAAATATCTGGCGTTTCCTGATTCTCCAATTTCACTGTTACACGCTTCCTCGAAGCTTCCGTTATTCAAACGTGGTCACTTGTCACATTCGAGGCCATAGATAAAGCGAACTTCAGTGGGAAAATGAGATCGTGATTGTCGTGCATTTCTTTTTCAAACTGATACTCAACCCTCAAGGTGGAATTTCGGTGATCAAATACAGACTCATCTAAGGGGGATTAACTGTAGAAATCAATACCCCGGGTCTCCAGCAAAAGCTGTTACTACTTAATGGGGTATCTGTCGAATTCGTCACAGCATTTTGCGAACACCTTCGTGAGGTTAGGGCCCCAGTGAATGGAAGACCATCTGTATTATATAAGGCCAACAATGCTGGAAAGTGTGCACACCAACAACAGTGGTGGTTCAGAAAGACAACTCCTGGAAGGAATGTGGCATTGAAGTAGCCGTACCTCACGTGGTCATGAGAAACCTCGAAGCACGTGTCGATTGTGCAGCTCCAAATCCCATGAACATGGTGAGGTAGACCACAGTCAAGTCGTCTGCCCAAGTTCGATGACGTGTTTGGTCCATGCCTCTTTAGAGGAAAGAATTCTCCTCGCTGACTTCTAATCCATTGCTTTTACCGTGGTATTTACTGATTCTGTTGCTTTCACGCGCGCGCACACACACACGCACACCCATTCACTCTGAACGATGGTCAAAACGCCCCCGTACTATTAACACTGGTAGTGTTGGGTCGCCTATTTCAGCTGATTACATTAGGCAGCTGAAACACTCTCTCTTCTTGAATCCCACTGATATCTCTGCCAAAGATATTACTTGCTATGCCTTACTTATTCTTGGAAAACGCAAACATCCATTCATAGACGACCAGTCCATCACCCATACATGTCCATTTTCCCGATTAATTCTGGACCGTCTGTTATTCGTTATACTCGTACGAAGATTTTGAGACTTCATTGTGCACTATCCCCTGGGTCTTCTGACGCTGAAAATTCTGTTTTCCAGTCTGTTTTAGATTCAAATTCAGTTGATGAAAAACTGTCTGCAATCGAGCCAACGCAAGCAGAAATTTATGAGCCTGTCAAGTAAAAGCAGTCCCATCGCAATAACAAACCGGACCTTCATTTGGACTGCTGCGGGTGTAATGTTTGTAATTCGTAACTTAAAACCGTACTTTTATTGTTGTTTTGCCGGATTACTGATACTCAGTACAAAGCTCACTGCAGGTTTGAGTTAGGTAGATTTGCGACTAACATTACCTATTTCGAACTACCAAAAAATGCATTACTGGAATTCGAGCGGCCCACTTGTTGGAACCGATTCAACAGAATAATGCTGATCGACAATAAAACACAAAGTCAGCACGTTCACCTCCGTGTATTAGTATCGACCCAAGGAAATACAGCGTACGAAGAAACACGGTAAGCTAGCGAGGCACGAAACGAGTTGTCATTTGTAGTCTCCGGACGGATTTTACAAAGCGGATAGCTTGACTAAAACTAAAGTAGATGAAAAACCGAAATCATCTAAAAAATACAGACGAATGCGACCATCAAAATATTGTTTAATGTAATCGCTATACGCTGGCTTCTTTGTAATGCAAGAAACTGGACCCTGTTTCTGATAAATGTCCGATCTGTGGTGTTCTTACTGCGTTATTAATTGCGGGTATGTGAAGTAATGGCGTAATTCTTTCCAGGTAGATCGAAGACGAATTTAAATGGGCATACATTACGGATGCCCACGTGCCTTCCGAATTCTGATCATATTCCTGAGAATATGCGACAAGTTCACCTATCATTTGCATTCACGCCACAGTCAGCCAAGTTGTAGCAGGAAAATTGTACATATTCCGTGGCTTCTCCTCGATCAACAGCTTCGTTCCGCAATAAATGACATTTGTTTGGCCAAAGATCGGTACTGTAGATACTACAATACTGCAGAAAAGACCGGAATTCGAACATCTCAATAAATTTTAGAACGCGGAGCGGAATTTCCCGCCAGTGCACAAAACTATCGCGAAGCTCGTTGATCACTGTACGGTTCGTTGACCCAAAGTTTCCCAGCCTTATGCTAACGCAATCGAGGAGTCGTATCGAGAAAACGGCGAATCTTCAAACAGTCCCAATTTGCTGATCCATTCACCGTACGCGAGCAGACTACAGTGCAAGTGAAGGTACTAGGGATATGAGCCTGAGAAAACCCATATCACAATCGCGACAGCCACCCAAGAGGACGACTGTCGACGAAAACCCCAGTCGATATTCACAATTCAAACAAGCATCGGACCTTTTGGGCGACGTTCCCAATGGCGATGGCTAGAACATTCATATTCTGGTGAACGTGGTCTACAGTAATTAACATGAGGCTGATTCACTGTGCAGCAGTGAGTAAAGCGGCGATGCCCGCGCCAATCCACTAACTTTGATGTTGGCGGTTTGTATCGAATTTACGCTCACAAGATAATGTGAACAGGAATGTTGGCACGAGTGCGGGAATTGTGAAGTCTCAGGGAGTTTGGTATTCTGGAGGCGTCGAGGGTAAATCCCCTACATCAGCTGCGCCTGGGCCGTCTGGTCTAGAGAAACGTCTCCACAGGACATGACAAGGGTGTAATTTTTCAATTGCGTAGGCACAGAATGCTACGCGGTTCATGGTTGACCTCCTTGGGACCAGTAACCATTGTTGTACGTCGCTTTATACCTGAAAATAATGGAAGGGTGAAGTACCTGAAAAGTAGGGGAAAAGGCAGATGCCCAACGTAACGCTTTCCCTGCAACACCTGGTGGTACTTGCAGTTCTGTGTGAGTGTGTACTTTGCTACGTACAGTGGATATAAACAGTATATGGGAACTCAGGTGTGAATAGGAAGTCGAAATCTGATGAAAACGAAAACAAGTAACTCACAATAGTTCGTGCAAGCACGTTGGTTTAGTGTTCCACTACACCAAATGAGGATTCTCAGTGATGCAACTTGTCGTCTGTCCCCCAGATAGTCTCGATGTCACGACCGGGATAATTCCCACGACAGATAAATAAATAAATAAATTTGCCGAACTAATTTGTTGATTTCGCTGAATTTTAACTCTTCCAAAGATTTGTACGCCACCGACCCTGAACGATAACAGAAAGCAGAAGTCGCGAACTCGGAATGGTAATTTTGAAAATTATTGATTACTCTGTGTATTGATTAACCTCGTTCAATCATCATGTGTACACGAGGTTGAAGAAGATAAAAAGGCATGAATAACAATAAAAAATATGAGGTAGAAAAAGTGTACTAAACGCTACACAACTCTCCCACCAAAGCGTTTGTGGGTTGAAAACTCGACGAAAGAATGGCAATGAGGAGGAAATAAACCAAACGCTTGATGGTCATATCATGTACTGTAATCTGTTAGATGTTTCGGCCAGTTTACAGATCACCTTCTACGTGTGGTACGTCGTTCAGGGGAACAAGGGGGCTGAGCTGCAGGGGAGTGTGATACTATTGGGGATGGAGAGGGGTTTCTCTCAGTCAACGTCGGTTCAGGTTTGTCAGCATCTTGTTCTGTGTAGGCTGGTTTCAGCCGACCAGTGGATACTGATTCACTTCGTCCAGAATTTTCAATAATGAATGATTTCTCGTCCCGTTTAACCACTTCGAAGGGGCCGAGGCATCGTGTATGTAACGGTTTCTTGGTGGCGTCTTGGCGCATAAACACCAATTTGCATGTGAAAAATCTGGTGATTTTTATTCTCCGCACCAATGTTTACGGGTCGGTGTGAAACGAAGGCTGGACATGTGCTGTCGTAAACGTGAAATGTAGTCCGTACCTGGGTCTGGATGAGTCAGTTCTCCTGGGAGATGCAAGTTGGTACCGTAAACTATCTCAGAGTTAGTACAGCCAACCTCTTCTTTAACGGTAGACCGGATTCCGAGGAGAATTAGTGGTGGACGTTCACTCCACTTCGTTGCGTCGGACTGAGCGGTTATCGAGGCTTTCAGTTGTTGGTGAAAACGCTCGACTAAACCGTTATCACAAGGGTGGTATGCTGTCGTTTTGATGTGCGAGCAACCCAGTAACTGCGTGAAATTGCGAGAAAGAGAAGACTGAAACTAGGTGCCTCGATCCGTAGTGATTGTAGATGGCACACCGAAATTAGCGATCCAGTGTTCTAAGAAAGTTTTGGCGACTGCCTCTGCTGAAATATCTCTGATGGGCACAGCTAAAGGCCAACGGGTAAAACGGTCGATTGCAGTCAGTATGTGCGTACAATCATTGGAGGGTGGTAATGGGCCAACAATGTCAAGATGCACGTAGGAAAAACGGATGTCCGGTTGGGAGAATGTGCCTGGTGTGGTAACCGTATGTTTGTGCACTTCACTCCTTTGGCACTCTGAACATTGTTGTGACCAAAAGCGAACGTCTTTGTTCACAGAGGGCCAAACAAAGTGTTGTGCAATCAATTTCAGTGTGTCGCGTTTACCGGGATGAGATAAACGGTGGAAATGATTGAAAACAGTGCGTCGGTAAGAAAGTGGAGCGAAAGGTCTGGGTATGCCCGTTGAAGTGTCACACAAAATGTCGCCAGCTTGCGTCGGTAAAGGAATGGTAGACAATTTCAAGGACTTACAGATGGGAACGTCCTTCATGTCCTCACCGCACTGCTGGGCTGTGGCCATCTGAGACGAATCGACGGAAGGAGGTTATTGGACTAAGTCGACATCAGGTCGTGATAATGTATCAGCTAGGATATTGGCGTCACCACGTAGGTGTCGGATGTCCGTGGTGAATTGGGAGATGCAGTCCAAATGTCTGATTTCGCGCAGAGAGTACTGATCAGGTTTAGCATGAAAAGCAACTGTAAAAAGCTTGTGATCAGTTTGCACAACAAAATGTCGACCTTCCAAAAGATGCCGAAAATAACGGATCGCCAAATAAATGGCCAGCAATTCACGTCCAAATGTGCTGTACTTAGGTTGTGCTGATTGCAACTTTTGCGAGAAAAAGGCCAGGGGTTGCTGCTCACCATTCACAGACTGCTCCAGGACTGCGCCGACCGCTGCGTTTGATGCATCTGTGGTGACAATGGGGAGAGCGTTTGGATCGCAAGTGGTGAAACAGTTTTGTGACATGACATAAGGCTTCCTTTGCTGTCGAGACAGTTGCTTTGGCTTCAGAAGACAATACAACTGACTTGCGTTTAGAGTCAACTGGGTCAGTTAAAGGTTTTACTATGTCCGCGCAATGGGGAACGAAACGTCGATAGTAGTTGAGTATGCCGAGAAATCGTCGGAGTTGTATCATCGTAGTGGGAATCGGAAAAGTCGAAATAGACTCAACTCTATCTGGCAGAGGTGTGATGCCGGTTTGGTCTATGCAGGCTGTGTGGGGCTTCGGAGACTGTTCCTGGAAACGAGTGAGGCACTATTAGCTTGGGATATCACAGCGTGTTTTCATAAGCGGCGATGTCAGCTGGAAATGTCAACGGCACTGTAATGCTATGTATGCTGGTGTATTCCAAACCGCCCATGAACGATCAGTCGGAATGTTGCAGTGCGTCTATGCTGCCATATGAAATCGGGCCAATATCTATGTAGACGTTTTGTATTTGTGACAACGTATCGGCGACAGTGTTTGCGGATTCGAACACGTGGCGGATATCAATAGAAAATTGGGCCACGTAATCAGGCTGTTTGATTTCCCGATGCGAATATCTGTGGGGATGGTTCTGCAAAGCGTGCGAAAGAGGTTTGTGGTCCGGATAAACAATGAAGTCGTGGCCCTCGGGTGCGTGCAGGAGATAGCGCGCAGCCGTAATCAAAACTAAAAGCTCACGACCGAAAGTGAGGTGTCGTCTTCCAGTATTGCTGAGGTGCTCCTAGAACATGTCAGGCTTCCTTCATGGAGCATCGAACCTGTGACTGTGCTCGATGCATCCATGATCAGGCTGATCAGTTCATTCGGTTGTCTGTAGCGCCACATTACTCTAGGGGTGAGTCACTTCTTTACGGTAACGAGGGCTGTGATGGCTGCGGGGATTAGGTACAACGTATTTATATTCACCAGAAGCCTACCAGTTATGGGCTACTTAGGCTTGGCACAGTGAGGGATAAATCGAGCATACTGAATCACGAGATCAGTGGAGCGACGAAACTCGGGAATTCTGCCAGGAAGCGAACACGTCAGAATAATCTCGACCTTGGAGTAGAGCGCTTAACCCCTTCTGCGGAGATACTTCGACGTCAAAATTTAACGAGCATTGTCTGAGTCCTAACTCAGCTCCGTTGGTAGTTGGGCCGTATGAAGCTGGACGTTGAAACAACGTCCACAGGTGGACGATGTGCTCTTCCAGAGCAAAGCTAACCACGAGGGTGTCACCTGTGTATACACAGGCGAAATCTATTTGTGGGATGATTTCGTTGATCAGATGTTGGAACGTCTGTGATGCGCTATAAAGGCCGAAGAGTCTACACAAACATTTCAGTGAACCAAATGAAAAGATAGTAGCTGTCCTGAGTGCACCTTTCTGCCTTACCGGTACTTGGTGGTAGGCGCGGATGATGTCATATTCTACAAAGGATTGTCCCACCTGCAGGACTGGTAGTTAGTTGCATATGCGACACAGAGTCTCTGTCTGAAACAGTTGTACTGTCCAACCCTCTGTAGTCTCCATGGGAGCTTTAATAATCGTTCGTCTTCCTTAGCACTGTGCACAGGGTGGTTGGGGATGCCTCTGAGCTACTGAAAGGCAAAATTACACACATATCCAGTACGTGTTGCAATCCGGAGCGAGCGATGCGCAAATTCCCTGACGTCAGTCCTCAAGGTCGCTGGAAGATTAGTGGGCCTGTCTTCTTGACGTGATGGACCAGGTCCGTACCGACGGCAGGTTGGTAGGTTGGTTGACAGATCGATTTTTTGAATCTACTCAAAACTTACTGGTAATTATAAAGACCGTTTAGCTCAACGAACAGCGGTTAAAGCACCGGGATATATGAAACGGTGTTTATGAAGGACGTGCTCATCGGGCGACCTAGGGGCTTGTGATGGTCCGCGCCAGCTTTAGGGACTTCGTAACCAAAAATTCTGGTACGTCCGCAAAACGAAAACCCAACGGCAGGCATGCCGCATGCTTACATCCAGCGTAATAGAGCTGATACCAAATGTGATTAGTGGAGTTCCACTGGAAGCCTACGAATTGGAGGGTGTCGAACTCGGCGTGACAACTGTTATATTTGTGAAGGCGTGCTGAATCATTCGTGATTGTTGTGCTCCGTTTGTTTGGTGTTAAGAGGTGATCCCAGGTTTCATTATCGTACCCAAACAAACCCTAGTATTCGCCCGTATTCTCAATTCAGCTACTGCTACCATCTCCTTTAATGTTGTTTTGTCTCAGTCTTTTGAACCACCAAATGTCAAAATCAGACATTTCTCTTCTACATTTTCCCTAGAGTCATTAACAATTCCCATCATTTCTCAAACCGTGAACAGTCGTTTTGTCCTGACTCAAGCAATGGCCATTCAGTCGATTGAGCCCAATTCCGCTTCATCGTCCTTCATTAGGGGGCGGTGCCTAGTTGTCTATTTCGTTGTACGAGCACTCCTTGTTCACTTTTGAGGAATTTTCTCATCCGAGGTGAGAGATTTAACTTTGCTGTGTATATTTTTTGGGTAGTACAATGGTGAATTGTGGTGCTTGTCACCAAAGCTATTTCCAATTACTCCGTTCTATTCCATTGTTGAAATTAGGCTATACAACTGCGATCGACAGTTAAATGCCTGGTTTTATCAGTTTGGATGTTATCGCTACTGCGTCAAAACTGTCGCTGGGTAAAATCTTTACTTTATTCATATATTCCCGGAACTACCAAAATTGACGTTTCGCTCTTACGGTGGATTTCTGCCTGCTTGAAATACCGAATATTCATAGCTCATCAGGAGAAATCAAAGACTGCTTTGAACGCTTCCAAGTATGGTGTCTTACAAAAATGAGCTTAAAGCTGAGAGGAAATCCGCTAAATTTCTTACCTTAATTAGTAAAGATGCGTACAACCTGATGAAACACCCGTCATTTCCTTATTCTCCAATTTCCTTATCCTACGAATCCTTGAAGAAACTACGGCTTTCACATGTCCAACCCTCAAATTTTGATGCAGCTGAATTAGCCAAATTCCATAGGCTGGGGAGGAAATAAAATCAGGATATCAGGCGGTTCATTCTCGAAATCCAAACTCGGTGTATTTTGGAAGATCAACTACAAGCTAAACCTGGTGACCGTTTGGTCACGGAAACAAATATGCGTGATCAGCAAAAGGACCTTTAACTGCTTCCGACTTCCACTTTTTAATTATCTGGAACACCATGCAAACAGTATCAGAATGTGAAAGCTGTTGTGAAAGATGAACCGATTTCTTTTTTAAGCAACAGTGTGAGACGACCAGAAGGTCAACAAGGGCGGAGGTCTGAAAATGTAAATATTAGACATCAAGCTGATAATAGCCAACATGCACCTGATTCAAATGCTACCCAAAGGTGGAACAGCTGTAGGTTGTGTGGTAGCAAACATTCTCCATTGACTTACCAATTTCTTAACGCAACGTGTCACAAATGCAATAGAATCGGCCACATTCAATCCGTTTGCTACGGTTCTAGGTTTTCTCTCACACATCCCAATTGTGACGATAGTAGCTTTAGTTCCGGCCTTCATTTTATTGCTCTGGTTGTTAATTATCTCGACTGTACGAGTCGCATTGAAGAAACCTATCTAGTTGACAGTTGTGTTGAACATTCATATGTATATGAACTTCATGGTGAACATTCAAGAATGTTTCATTGTGGACACTGGCAACGTTGAATCATTCATCCCTGTTGAGTTTGTAAAGTGCCTGGAGACGACAATTATAGAACCTTCTAGAGTTTCCGAAGAAGTTATCACTGGACACGCTTTGACAATTATTGGTTCTTGTCAAATCACAATTTCTGATTATCTGTCCAGTGTTATTAATTGCCATCCTTCGGTTATTGATCGTTGGCCATCGCTCGTTGGTTCCGAAGACAAAACTTTTAAACATCTTTGTTTCATTGTTCTAGAATGCACGAAAATCATTAATGCGTGGTTCACGCTTTGAATGTTCGAAGGCCTCTGATGATATGCGTATTAAACCAGTTTCACTCGAACTCAGAGACAGTCCGATCTTTATGGATTACGTGAGCCCGTCGGAAAAGCGACCGGTAAACGTGTGGAAAAAGGATATTTTCTCCTAGTATTCTTTGACTTGGGACACACCTGTTGTGACCTCACTTGAACGGGACGGTAAAACGCCTCGCATTTGAGTTAATTGTGGAATCACGCTTAACAGATTCCCTCCTTATAGAAGTTATAGAACCGTTGAAGCGGGAAGCATTCTTCAGCAATTTCGTAGCTCAAAATACTTCTCAAAGCTGGGTTTAAAAGACGCGTTCCCACAGATTTTACCTGGCGAGGCTTTCAGTGTTCTGAAGACCATCAATATCTCTCTCGGATTGTCTTGGTATAATGTTTGCCCTTCGGTTTGAATGCATCATCCGCTATATTCCAAGATGTTATGGACAGTGCTACCGCCAATCTAGAGGGTGATTCTGTCTACCATGATGATATTATTGTGCATGCTCCAACCGTACCTATTCATGATGAACGGTTATAGGCCCCACTAGGACGCTTCTGCTCTTTAAACGCTACTATTAATTCTTCAAAATGCATTTTCGATAAGTCCAAGTTCTCGTGCTTAAGGTTACTCGCTGATGAGAATGTCTACCTTTCTATCCAGATCGTTTTTCACTCTTATCTAGGGAATCTACTCCGAAAACCTCTGAAGAGTTCCGTTCGTTAATGGGCTTTCTTCAGTATTATTCTCGATTCATTCCTGATTTCGCTGATAAAGCAAAACCGCCATCTGACATTCTTCAAAATAATCCCGTTTGGACTGGATTACAGAAGAGAACTCCTCAAGTTCTGTTGGATTTTCAGTCTCCCAAAGGGGTGTCGCGTGAGTTCGCTTCAAGGTTACCATCAACATTGATTACTGCTGCACCCCCAATGGGTATTGGGGGGGTTGGAGAAAAAGGCCGTCCTGTTTCCTGCATTTCCAGACGTTTGCGTTCAGCAGAGCGTAGGTGCGCACAAACACAGGAAAAAATATTTGTAGCTTACAGGGTCGTCACCAGACTACACAAGTACCTGTTCGGTGTTCATTCTGATAAATCACTGATCAAGAAGCGCGAACTTCATCTACAATCCTAAATATCCCTCGCTGAATATTCCGCGACAATGGTTCAATGATGGATCGTGGCGTTGGCTTCGTATTCACAAAATATCCAGAACCGTAGTGCAAAATTCATTGCTCATTGTTGAAGTAGCTGCTTGCGTTCAGTGTTTCATTGCTGTTGTGTGTGTTAACAGAACGGCGGTGGTCAAGTTCCCTGCGACAACTACTTGCTCCTCGTTGGTTCGGCTTCTTACTGTGGAGTTCTTGTTAATAAATACGAGCCTCTCTTGCGGACCAACAGGACCAAACAAGATACGTGCGTGACAAACCATTTCTCCCGTGAATGCTACATTTGACGAATTACCAAATATCCATTCCGGTTACTTGCAGGAAATTGTTTCCGCGTAGTTTTTTCATTTAATTTACATTACGGGACCTTTATTTGTATGTACCCTGCATCAGTTTGCGTTTGATCACTTTGTCATTAAGCGACTGTAGTATTCGATTATATTTAAGTGAATCGTTAATCTTCTAATTCGAATATTTGGTGGATTCAATTTTGAGGTTTGTTGTTAACTTCTTCTATTTAGTGCATAATAGATTCCATGGATGTTATTATTGTATTAACAAGACATTCGCCAATACGAACGTATTCCGCAATGATCATAGTAGGTCGCTCAACAGGCTCAAAATGTATTATAAAAGTAATTATAATAATGGTATACTTCTCGACGCATTTGTGAGAAACACGCTCAGGAAGGCGTGATCAACGTACAGATTTTAAGCATGTACACATTTGAACACCAAATTTGAAAGTTGTACAACAAGTCATCTATGTGAATAGAGCAAAACCAGACAAAAGCAGACGTTGTGTGAAGGGAAAATTCAAGTTTGGGGAAAAGACTCCGAGCTGCGTAGTTCTGAAACGATAGTACTTGAGATATGCGAAATTCGATAAAGTAGTTGATTTGTTACATCAATTGGGACTCCACAAGGTTATCA
>QNGE01005432.1:0-18914 GCA_008508345.1 Paragonimus westermani
TTTAGCGCAGGAGAGGAAAGACTTTTTGATGACTCCGGAAAAGTCGACTTATTGTCAAGATCATTAGTATCTCCGCTAACGCAATGTAGAATTCAAGAACCCTCTACCCATCCGAATTGGATTTTGCGGAACAGAAAATGTCGAACGTTTCCGAAGAATCTTTTAATTCAGGTGCATGTGAATTAGTCCGTAATTGATCCAGTTCGATATTCATTGTAAATACTGCCAAAACGCGGTCCCAAAATATGGTTTGAGTTGAACTGAACTGAACAACGACTGGAAATGCAAAGATTATGTAACGCAATATAGAGCAACAACATAGGTAGTACATTGTTGAATTGTATGTGTATCTGTGCAGCAAAATGGGTTAGCAAAAAAAATGTGTAAAGAAAGTTGAGATGACGAATCTCAGTCATGTTCTTTATACAATGTTAGCTGCTATAAGATTATGTTGTGCACGCAACTCTACAGCCTAAAATTTATGACTGCCTGGTACACAGTGAGCAGTCTACTGGGATAGTAAATATACTTAGATGTTTCAAAGTAAGATGTAATTGTAAGATGCGAACTGAAGGGATACTAACGGGGATGAGTCGCAGCCCACTAAGTAACCAGCGCTGCTTTTCGAGTTTGTGTATGGTCACACGCTGCCGGACGAAAAGTTCGGAAATTCACGAAACTGGATGTCCATTTTGAACCAGTCAAGCACCTGGGATTGGATAGTGGCTATCCATAATTCGAGTAGATGCAGCATAGAGGGAAGTGTGTTATTTTCCATGATGATCGTACATACAAATTCAATGTTTGCGCAGTGACCATGGTAAGTCCGTAAGTATAAACAAGTCGGGGCCAGACGCGGTTTACAATACAAACTAGTCTGCGAATGTTACGACTGGTGACATCCGGTCCGGAATAGCCTGTCAAAATGACGGAAACCACAGGACGTCTGCGCTTAACCATCACCGCAAGTGGCTTGCACCATTTGCGGTTCCACTCACACATCAAGTATCCAGTTTAAACTCGAAGCAATAAGACCAAGAGATGTGTGAGTGAGGCTTTGTGTTTTGTCGGTCACTGTTGGTCGGCCAACTCTTGGGCTAGCCCACAGTTGAAACCGCTCTCTCTCTCGCTCGAGAAGCGAACAGGGAGAGACTCCAGTGATAAGATCGGAACTGCAAAGAAATATGTTTTAAAACATAACGCGAGAAGTATCTCAGTATGGGAGTACGTGCTAGTGCACTCTAAAAAGGGTACAGAGTAAAATCAAAATTCAAGTTTGGACTGGAAGAAAATAGACAGAACACACGCCGCACAGTACAGCAACCAAGGTAGAGGAGAAAAAGGTAGAAGGCCATAGATATCCAGGTTTCTGAAAACGGAAGCAATCGATGGTTGGTGTGAAATAGGAGAGATGGAGATAACTGATGTGATCTACTTGACCCTAACGTCCTCGTTGTCTCTTGGCCAACCGTGTACTATAAGTAAGTTGATAACTTATTAATCCCAGACTACCAGTGCATTGGTGGCCGCACACATCGCAGCGTCATACAATCATGTCTCCACCACATATGGCACTGATGGTTCACTTACGTACCGCGTGCTTCCGTCCACGGCAGCGTAACAGCTGGTTGTTAAATTTGCGGACGCACGTCCGGGCCATATTCCTCCAGACTGTCTGGTTCAACGCTAGTTCTTTCCAGCGTCTAAAACTGGTGTTGCAACGTGGAGGACTCCCCCCGGATAACATCTTGATATTTCCGTTTATGGCCACCAGGATTTCGTTCACCAGGTTCCAGTTGCCTTTATGGTAGCTGTTTCGGAATGTAATCCTCGCCCATCCGACGCACAAGACCTAGTCAACGAGGCATGGTCACTGTCAGAACGACTTTCACTCCATCTATGTCCGTTTGCCACAGAATCCCAGTGTTCGGAACCATGTCCAACCACCGAATACCCAATGTACGCCTTAGACACTACAATCGGAAACCATTCAGATAGCACATGTTCTGCTGATACAATGTCCCAAGTTCACTGCCATACAGCACTATAAACAGCGGTAGACACACAGCTTCATGACCATCTTCAGGCTGTGATTCTTCCAGACACGTCCTTCAGAACGTCCGAAATCAGCACTAGCCTTCGTCACATGAATTCACAACTCATAGTCCGCGGACAGATCTGTAAACAGGCTGCTACACAAGTTACGAATATCTGCACAACTGTGAACAACTTCTACATTGATGCGAATTTCAAACGCAAGTACAGGAACAGTGCCACCTTCCGGAGAAGGCTGAAGGAAAAAACGTCTTACTTGTGTTGATATGCAGTCCAAACTTGGATGTCGCGTTCAAGAAGGACGTGATCAGTCGTTGTAGCCTATCCTGCTTGTATGCGAACAGCGCGTTATCATCTGCGAACAGAAGCAAGACTGAGGTATGCAGCCGGGTTAGGCACAGAAATATCGAATATTAAATACGCGCCCATCCGCCGGTACTCAGCCTCAACCCCCTTCTTTAACCAGTCCTTAAGAGTAACTATTAGCATGACAGCCAAATAAAAATCGAATAGGGAAGGAGCTAGGATACAACTCTGCTTCACGCCAGTGACAATGTCAAAATCATCAGAGGTAGGTCCAGACGACTTTACAATGGCGTTCTTGCCGATGTGGAACATTCTGATTAAGCTGACTAACTTGCCTAGACATCCAAACTTACCGAGCACCGCTACAACGTCTCGCGGATCACGGAATCAAAGGACGTGGTTAAGTTCACGAACGGACCGTAGAGAGTTTGGCTGCATTCCCGGCACTTCTCCTGTGGCTGTTGAGTAGCAAACACCAGGTCAGTCGTCCTTCGACTGCCCAGAATCCACACTTCCAGGGAACATTGACCTCCGAAGCGTTCGCATCCAGCCGGTTCAGGGGGACTGTTGCGAAAGCTTAGTAGACTAATGCCCCGATAGCTGTCGGGGTATCGCCTGTTACACTTACCTTTAGACAAAGATACTAACAAAACATCCTTGGAACATCGTGGTATTTCTTCCTGCTCCTAGATGGAGTGAACCAACTGAAGCAGAGCACGCTACAGCGCCGGTCCGCCATTCTTCAGAATTTCACCAGGCAAACCATCCTTGCCTGCAGCTTTCCCATTGCGTAGTTTCCCAATCGCTGTCTGAAACTCTGATAAGTCCGGAGCGAGATCAAGTGAAGACTGGATGACTTGTTGCAAAGGCTGTTCATGGTCCACCTAGTTAATGGTAGCAAGGCGGTTTAGTAGGCTAACAAAGTGTTCGCGCCTGACTCTTATGACATCCTTCAGCTCGGTGCACGAACAGCCGGTGTCCACGTCATTCAGTGCTTCGAAGATCACCTTAAGAGAATTATAGAACTTCATATGCTCTTGGCGAACGGTGTAGCCCTGCACACACTCGCCTGGCTTCCTCTGCCATTCGTTCTTCATTCCGCGGCGAACACTCCGCAGTGTCATTCTGTTGTCTCCATTGCCCGGGTCCATTGTGGAAACAACAAGCTCTGCATTCTTCTCTCGTACAAAATTGTCGTTCAACCAGTCCAAACGTTTCTGACGTTCGGTAACGATTGTCTTGACAGCTGGTACCAGCATTTGGTCTTTGAAGTGCTTTCACACATCCTCAGGGGTAGTGGATACGGGAGCGTCTTGGAGACGCCCGGCAACGGTACGTTGAAAAGCAGCCCTCGTCTCACATTTCCCCGATCGTTTGAAATCCGAATTTTGTAATTGTCTGGATGATCTACAGCGAACGGGCCTGCGTACATGGATAAACCGTTTGGTTCTGACCAACCTACGATTGGTGCTACTGTAGTGAGGATAGACGGTCGCACCATCCTACTCACATCACTATTCAGTTGCCGCTTAGATCGAAATGATCACGGGATAAATACGGGAGAGATAAGGGAAGGATCGTTGGAAGGCAGAATGACATTTGATGACTTTCGCCACATGATGGAACTGAGACATGGCGTCCAAAGCGACTGGAGCATCCTCAGAAGAGTGCGGTGTGCATATGAGTGTTTTTGTTCCTAGTCCCATTGAGACGCTTAAGTGGTGTATTGGTTTCTCCAGTAAAACAACCTCCGTGTCATCCGCCTTCTGGATTCACAACACTACATTCAGCGCCGCGCATCATTCGCGTGATACGCACTCCACGAATACCGCACTATCGCACAATCACGTAGTTAAGCAAATGATGGTAACCGATTCTTGGATGAGCCCACTTCGTGATATCGCTCGCATCTAGCTGAAATCGAATATTTGTGATGGCCAGATCGTAAGTGGCACACTGATGGAGCAGACGATCATCGTTCTCGTTCATTGAACCAGCGCCGTAGGGTTCGAGGACTTCCGACCAGATTACCGAGTGACGCCCGACTCGGGCGTTCAAGTCACCCAGATCACACAGTTGGTCACTCACCGGTGCCGACCGGATTGTGGCGGGCAGATGATCATAGAACTGGTCTTTTTTTATAACTGGTAAAACACATAGTTGGAACTCAAACACTAAAAAACGTTGAAAACTCAACTCGAGTGAGTCTTAAGCGCATCGACAAGATTCAATGGCTGATACCAGGCGGTTGGCCTATCATCAAGGCAATGATGCGACCAGTGGCTGCTAAACAGACAGCATGCTGCCGATTACCGTCTGTCGGGTGAACTACCTAGCGGAAGGTGTACCAAGCACCTGCTTCTTGGAGCTTACCTTGATTTGCAAGCTTTGTCTCATTCAAGGCTACTACGTCGATCCCATAGCAGTTCAGTTTCACAGTGATCGATGCGGATCGGCGTTCTTGCCATTTTGTGAAGTTGCAACGACCCAATAACGTGCGCACATTCCATGCCCTTATTGAAAGCGTCTTGCGTCCTCAGGAAGGTCTCAGGTTGGTCGTCATATTACTTCGACTTTGTGCTAGAGGGATCCTTAGGGGAGGTGGTGAGGGAAAGTTCAGCAGTAGCACATTTTTGGCTATCCATCCTGTCGCGAACAGCAAATAGGGTGACTCGGTTTAACCTGCGTGATAGCCGACACAGTATGATATTTGGCTAACGTTGTGTGACAATGGTTTGTATGAGCTTTGGAAGCTGCCAAGACGCCTAGTCCTAGACAGCAGAGTGATTACCGACCTCGCCCAAAGCATTTGGCTCAAATGTCTGTATCGCAAGACAGCGGGTGGCGTACATATGAACACACACAGGTGCAACAACGTTGACCAAGAGAAACGACCAAATCGCACTAGCTACGCACAGGTTCGAGAAACATGCTCCTAAAAAGTCGACACACATCAACACCACTACCACAGAGAAAAACAAGTCACAAAAACGAAACCAGGCCAGTAAAGAACAAAAGTCAGGCCGAACCAAACCACAACACGCCGAAATCATCTACACCGAGCGCACCTGCCTTTAGTTTGGCCGTTCCCCCTTGGCCAATCTGATATGGCTGAACCCACAAGGATCGGTGTTCTAGTCAGCCTAGACCGCGGAATCAAAACAGCGCACAAGCCCGACCACCACGTCAAGGTAGCAGAGAAAGTCAGAGCTAATGACACGATTGCATAGAAACACAAGCTGGGCGAGAGTTAAGGCTACAAAGGACAAACGAGACAGGAAACCGGAAGTGTGGTTGGAACATCTCAACGAACAAGCTCATGAACAAGCAATGGCAACTTCATGTGTTAAACGAGCGACAAACTCAGCTACTTAATGTCTCATGCACAATTTGCAATGCCATTTTTCTTGGTTGTTAACACGCTGTATTGCACACAAGCCGGAAATATCTCCAGGTCACTGAAATCACGTCAAATTCAGCACTCAGATATGGCCAGCGGAACTAAAATGTTTCGTTTAGAAAATTGACAAATTTTCACTACAGTTCCACTGTTACGCTGCTGGAATACTGACTGGGAAATGTAACCGTCACCGTAGTTTCTGGTGCCTTCAATAGGAAAAGAATTATGCTCACTGGTTAAACTATAAAAAATAGAACAGGATGCTCGAACATTGTTTTTGCCCTACCTATTCTGCCTATAAATAGCAAACAGCTCAGTGACTAAAGTTAGAGGATGAATGGACGGTCATGACCAGCGTGAAGGGTTACACGAAACGACTTGGTTCATCTACACCTATCCAAAAGCAGTTGTCTTTGATTGGTAACCAAAAGTTTGTGATACACCGTAGGTGACAACTTTATAAAACAGATGTGTTGGCAACTTGAAGACTAAGATGGAGCGCATACTTAGAAAAGATCACAGCGTCAGGCTAATTCATCACGAAATATGACATCTGCCCACAAAATTCCCTGTACACACGTCTACTTATTAGCAAACTCCCAATCAATGACTAGAACCGGGAGATTGACGGTAAACTGTCTCAACCTTGGGCTTCAACTGGACAGACCATTACGTAGGTGAAGTAGGCGAGTATACATTGGAATTCACTCCCTACACGTTTAGTCACAATATCAGTCGAACGAGTCACGGGCGCTACAGTTCTCATGACCATCTCTACAACACCACACCCCAAGTTCACACACGTGCACCTCCGTCAGTTGTTTTTGTGGTGACTACTCACTTGAGTTCGTCGGTTTGAAAGCATGTTGCAGCGCTGAGTACAATTTCATTGTTGGCCAAATAGATCTCAGTACTTCCACGTCATGTTTTCATTCGTTATACTGACGCCCATAGCAGACGAACATTTAAGCGTATGATCTTGCTGTCTCGTGTACAAATTACGTAGCTTGTATCAAACGTCATATCGTATCTTCATTGGTGTACTACTTCCACTGTTCATTTCAGCTGTGTATAGTTATTCTGAATTTGCGGCATTCATTCATGCTACGTATGCATGTGTTAACCTTAAGAACGTTAGATATGACTTCACTGTGAAAATTCGGAAAAGACTACGTAAATATGGTGAAAACGAAGAGCAGCAGGGACGTCTTTCCCAACCCAGATAGGAGGTGGCTACCAGCTGTTTCAGGGCTCACGATTTTGTATCCATTCGATGTACCTAGACCCCTTTTGAGAAATTGTGTATCTGCTTCATTTCGGACCTGCAAAGTACCCCGAAGACGGTCCTGGGGTGACCTGAGTTTGCGGTCTGCAAGAGGAGCCCAATGTCGTTGAGTCCTCGAGATAATTCAGTAAAAATAATTAATACGTCTGTTAAGGGACGCAATGAAAAACAGTAATTTACCATTTCAACTTCTGAATGATTAAGTACTTCCTGCTCTGCCCACCAGTGCAATTGAAGTTCTTCAAACGACACGTTCAGACTAATTTTTCAATATTGTGTGACACGTTCAAGTGTGAAATTTGTTTCACTGTCAACAGGCTTTCTCATTTTGATAGTCCCTAAGTAATTACAACTCCTATGGATAAATCGTCCACCAAGTCCCTTACAAACTCATTCATTTGATGGTGTGAGTTTCCGTATGTAGTTCTGATGTGTTCTCTGTAGCCATGTTATTTGCGTACTTTACCAAACCTTTGTTCAGTAGAGAAATCGCTAAGGAAACAATGAATGACCAACCAAAATAATTGGCACACCACCGGAGCCCAGTCATATTTGATGATGACGTACACGTTAACTTGTTACAAATTTCTTATCGCAGGAGATTCAAAAATAATCACAGAATTATTTAAGGTTCATAGAGCTTACATCGAGTGTTGTATGATGCAATGACAGACACTTCTAACCTAGCTTACTAGATATTTTTCACTTGGTTGCTTAGGAACATGAAACTGACGGACAGTAAAGTAGTATTACTGGGACGAACACTGTCACGTGCTTTCTCGTATGTAATCGAATTAGCTTTGGTCAGCTAAAGCCGAGGCAACATCAACCTATTAACTCTACTCATAATCACTTCTAGTTAAACGAGGGAAGGCAATTCCATGATGACTTGGAAGGCACAACAGTAGCGAGAAAATACCAGTTCATTAGATTTATTACGAGCACACCTTGGCACGCAATAAATATAATCTATGATGAGAAAATTGGGCACAGCTTCAATATAATGCAGGTGCTCCAATGAACAGGATATCCGGAGTCAGTCTGGTGTTCTGGGATGTAAACATGAATACGACCTATGTTTGAACCCAATTATCGATGTCATTTCCACGACAGACTCCGAAGAAGGGATGAAGGGGGCAAACGCACGATGAACGAACGAGCGTCGCCTGAATACAACTAACCGGCTTACTTGGCAATGCAACTGGAAGAGAAATGATGCAGATGATTTATTTTACCAGAGGGAAGTGTGGGTGATAGAGAATCTACTACATGAATATGCACCTATACTGATGGTACACGGAAAACTTTCACAGTATAGGCTATCTGTATGAGCACGTTGTATGTATTTATGTGCATACCTGGTGTGAGAATGTCGGACAACAGACAATGTCGTATAAGGTACACAAAAGAACGCAGAATGTGGAAAATTACGAAGACGTTGACAAGGATGAGTTTTTTAGTGATTCTTTGCGTATAGCTGACTCTAAAAAAGTCTTATATATACCGACGTATAGCAGGAATTGTACCAATTATTCCCAAGTGTCACACAAACAACGTAAATCAACCTATTTTGAACATCTGGTAAAGTACCTGATAGGGCTAACACAAACTATTTCTGAAGTCAATTTACCTGTTATGCTCCATGCGTTGTTTTTCAGCTACACCGCAATGCAGTAAGGAATTGTAAAGTGGAAATCGTTAGATACGCATACACAGAGCTAGTCTTTGCAATGGCAAATTAAGTAAACTGGAATCGGACAAACTGGACCCATTTGTACTTAAGGTGATTCGTCCGACATTAATATTTTGTGCTTGTTGCAGTAACGTACGCCATTTTGAATCATGCTTTGAAGAGCCATGCAAATGAGTTCTGAGGACAGCATCAATAAGGTGGACGAAATTTTGCCGAACGTTCTGCTAACCAGTGGTTACTCGACAAAGCTTACCCAACGTTATCATAAAGGACAGATTACCAAGCTTCCGGCGCAGACTGAACCCCAAAAGTAAATTGACTTAATTTTGACTTCCTGGGGAAACCATGTTACTGCTGATGTCCATGGGGAATTACGACCTAACTTTATATTCTCTTGTGTTTCTACTCGTCACCTAACGAAACATTCCGCCTTCCATTTAATTTACCAGTTCACCAACAGTTTTAGCAACAATTGTGTTAGTACAATAGGACTTAATTCGCGGTAACAGAATCCGAGACACTTCTAAGCGGGTTCCGAACGCAAAGGGACAACAGGCACTAGCCACTCATCGGCTAAGCCTGCAACTGGGGGTCTGCAAATGACGAGCACACGCCAAGCATAAGTCATTTCGTTGACCCAGCAACATCGTTCAGTATGCTGTTATGCCACCAAACCTCAAAGCTGTCGGCAGTCGCAGGTCATACTGTTCAAACAGAATTGATACTTTCTCTAAGCGTAAAAGGCTCTAACGCAGTCGATAACACTACTGTACGCTACTGTCATTGTTACCACACGTTCGTTGAATACAGTGGCCTATGGACTTGATGTATGCAATCGAAGAAAAACAAAATATCAACTTTTCTCAACAGTTGTCTTTTTGGCGTGCGAAGGAATAACCTCAAAGAAAATTAATGCCCCACCTTGACCACTTGACAAGAATAATGCTCACCGTGGAGTTGGTGTTCCACAGGTCCAATAATTCTCAGAAAACTGTAGTTCAAAACAGATTTCTTGATAAACGTTGATGTGGAGCGATAGTATTTTCCTACCATGCCCTGAATAATCACGTGTTGTGTTGTGACTTTTGAGTATGAATAGGTACCAAATGGGCGCAGTGGTCATTCATGTTGGTAACTCTCTGTCAGACTATAGCAACAGGGCAACTGGACCTCCGTTACACTAACAAAATCGATGAGGATAAAGATGCGTGTATCACAAACCTTGGTAGTTTCACTCCCTATTTCACACAGGGTGAAGTCAATCAGCCACTTGTGATTGGTTCGTTAAATTCAGTTTCAGCAAGTAAAGGTGACAGATAGCTGTTTCCACTTAATCGTAAAGAACAATTACTTCCAGAACTTCTTCAAACTATTTCATAATCATTACTTTACACTTGCTTGTTCATATGGTTGCTTGTAATCAAAGCCAAGATTGAGTTCCAATCAAAATCCACCGTAGATCAAAAACAGAGACGACCGAATTGATCAATAGATTGGAGTGTTCGTTATAAATACAGCTATTTTCAAAGGACAGTGGCTTTTTCAGTCTCATTTGTCTTTTGTCTATACTGTTGATTTCTGATCCATTGGTGTTGCTGAGTTTGTTTGCGCCCACTAACTAAGCAGATTTGATTATCATGTTTGATTGCAAGAATCGATGCAACTTATCGGTTGTTCTTCAGATCGTGATTTTTGGCGGGTATACCAGGCTTTGCTGGTTGGTTGGAGATTGTGTGTGCCTCAGTCAATAATCCGCACCAACTCCGTCAACTAACTCACTACTTTTTCCGTAGGAAGTACGCTGGATAAGCGAAGTAATTTCCATGCACTCCTGCAACCCATTTGCTCCCAACTTAATGATGTGGAGCAAAAGCGTCTGGGCTAATATTCTAATGCTTAATCACAAGCCAGTGATTCAGCTTCCCGTGGTTCCTGTTGCTGATCAAGCCGGAGGTGATGAGAACAGTAATCGGTATCTTTAAAACTCACCTGGACCAAACGGTTGTGGTTTGCATGTAAACACAACTGTTTGCTGTGTAGATCTCAATCCTGAGTTGGTACAGACACGAGCCGCCGTGTTTTATGGATCGCTTTGTGGATATGAAAAAACATTCCGACACCATATGTTAAACATCCGAATATTTAGAGCTTACATGTACGCGGCGTATGATGCGTTACCTGGATTCATGGATTTATCTTGCTATGTTTAAATTATGGTACTGTTTCAATAAACGAACGTGCGTGGTTTTTATTTTATATACCTTATATGAAGCAAAATAAATGGAATTTGAAATCAGGATTTTGCAAATCTCCCAGAATTGATGGAATGATAGCCTCATTTTGGATATGCAATTGTCTGCGTTGCAAAAAGTCTGTTAAATTTATTCAATGCATTCATTATTTCAGCTTTTCAACCAGATCCCATGGGATCATCAGGAATAAAGTTCGTTCGACGAACAGTCTGTTTCCGGTTATTCACCACCGACTTAATTATACAACAATTTATTTCATTGTTGTGAACAGGCGGGTAAAATCAGAGACAATTATTAGCATAATTTTGAACTGAGATGAAATTGTGTATTTCAAATGGGTTGCAGGTGGCCATGGTACTAAAAGGGCCCGAACAATTTTCGTCCGACTGCACAATTGTGAGTCGCCTGACCCCATTCTAATCGTGACCATACTAGTAAAATTCAACGAAATGTTCTACATTTCAGAGTGTGAGATTCGCACACCAGAAGCTGATGTTACTGTGTATCAAGCCGAACAGTCTTCGCGTTTGAAGCACCTGCCAATATGATATTTTCCAGTCAAGTCAATACGTAGGTTTCATTGTCTTGGCGAATTCAACTTTCCAAGACGTATCGTATTAGACTGTTCGGCTAAAACTTGACTAGAAACGCACATCGGCAACGTCTCAATAATTGTAACACAGCATGAACTCCTAGGAATGGGATGGATGTGGCCTGACAGAAAAAACCCTCCAGAATTACAGGGTAGGTTGACAATAGGGTATGTGATACACGTCAAATTATGGCACCTTTTGTTAACTACGCTACACAACGGTTTGATAGAAACAGGTTAAATGTGGGTTATTCTTTGGAATTGTAGGGTGAGTCTCTGTTTCTCGTGGTCAAACCTACGACGATGGATGAAACAATGACCCTTTTTAACGATCCAGTACATTGCTACCATCTGAGGGAATAACCTGTTTCTCACTTCCGACATCATTATCCTCCGTTTGTCACCAATTGAACAGTGCGTGTATTCTGAACTGGCGGTTGGGTTTAAGATAATCCATACTGTTTGTGTTTAGACGACGAACCACCAACCTAAATAGAATATTTCCGTCTTGCAGCCAACCCAGTGAGATTCGATTCTCGGTCTACGCTTTTGGCAACCGACCGTGCTTATGGGTTTACCACTGACCTCACAGTTTACACCAGGAAATCACCAAATATACCGGCTAGCCAGTTTAGAAAGAAACACCAGAATCGAGTCAAACCTTTACTATAATTATCACTTATGTGTTTTAACTATCTCCTTTCTTTTTGTATGCAAACACGTTAATTACTTTGTCATTAAGTTCAAAACAGATGTGAGCAAATGTTCTCATTCGAACGTTTCATGAAAAAGGTGCTTTTAGAGGTGAGCTTGCCAGATCATGGGATTAGCGTCGGGGTTGAGTAAAGTGGTTATTTTCTATTAAGCCAACCGAAGAGCTTCTATTCCACACACATCAATCGAATTGAAGCATTTCAACTGAATTAGTCCTGGAAACAGATTTTATCAGAAAGTTCCAGTGTTGGAAAATTTGAAGTTAAAAAAAATTATGCCTACAACATTGAACATTAGTTGTTAGTAGACGACCTTCTGCATGGAGAAATTTGTGATAAAAGATTAGATTCACACTTTTGTATCTGTTGTGTATGAGGAACTGGTTTGATGGCATCGATACCGCTGCCGAAGATACCACTTTTCTATTAGACAATAGGTCCATGTGGATGGTGAAAATCTACGAAGGTTCAGTTCTTCATCACTGATGGAGCACTCTATTCAGATTACTACAAATTTCAACTCTAGAGAATCCATGCTGTTTCACGTGTTAGCGCTTAGTAGGACGGTAGGCATTATTCACAGTGAAGTATTCACTCAATCATCAAATCAGAGACGGCTACCTCCTTAAATGCAAGGTGTGTATTCACCATCGTTAATTGTGCTCTTACTTATGGGATCAACGAAAGTATGCTGTATAGTCATCTGCTATCGTCATTAAGAGACGATTTTATCGACGATCACAACTATACGATGCGGTTGTCGAACAGCTCATTGGTTCATCGATGTACGCGATGCCTGACAGTCTGGTAACCAACTTTCAATCCGAGTGAGCATACGTTTGTGCACACTGCTAGAAATGAAGTGATGAGTGTACTTCTACTTTTAACAGCCTCAAAAAGATAACCGAAGAACAACCAAACCAGTTTTGCTTCCAGGATTCGAGTACAATGAGGATGCGTAAGAATAAAAATCTCACTAGTGTTCGTTTACGCTGCTGAAGTCTCCCTGAATATGAATGAACATAAAAGTATGTTCGATATCCCATGATCATTATCACGTGCATGGCAGAAGCACTTCAAATTGCAGTGATCACATAGTTGTACAATAGTTTGATGTTTTTGTGTGAATCCGATCGCAGTTATCTTACTACTCTGGATCATGTTTACAGTGATCCCCTTTCGGAAGTCTGGTGTGGGTTTTTGTCATTTGTTCGTTTGAAATGTTAGTTTCTCACACAATAACGTATCTCCTGTAACTATCTATATAGCTGGTTTCCCAGCATATTTTCGTGATCACTTCCGTGAAAGTACTATGAAACTGTGTCGCCTCAATCTTTATCGTTTGTATGCTTGGTCTGAAGAATATGGGGATAGGTTTTCACATATACTTATTTATTTACACAACAATAGAAGAGTAAAAAGTGATAAGTAACACGGAAAAAAATTAAAATGGGGAAGGAAGGAAGTTAGGTAAAATCATCCCACAACGAAGTCTTCATTCTCCTCCTTGTGACTATGAGTCCGTGACACATTATAGGGTCTTTAATCTTTTATGTTCTTGACCAATCAATACCCGATCCAAATTACACTTTGAATCAAAGAGCGCATGGTTCGAAACAATCCGATTCATGCCCCAATACTAAGTTGACTTGCTTACGAAGTTGTTTTTTCTGAACGACCCCGGCTTTGGGAATCAAGCTCTAATTAATCACGAGGTGGAATTGCATACAAAACATGTGTTCTAGAGTATGGACCATATGATCAGTCAATGCACTGTGCATACACTCTTCAGGTTGCTACACCTGAATATTCCTCTTCTTCTCGTTGATCACAATAGTTCCCCCTTTACAAGAGCAACTTCATGAAGGTAGCGATCATCAAAGACCGGTACCTAACAAAATACTTTTATTCGAGTATGCTGCTGCTGAAGATTTATCGTTACAGATGTGCGAACAGTTTATTGAGGTGGATCGGTTCGAATTGCATAGGATTTAGTTTTTCGTTACATCTTCTATAGGTTCGAAACAAGGAATATTTTGCTGTTACTGCAAACAATAAAGTTTGTCTGGTGGACGTCAAAACAATCTATATCCCATCACAAGTACGTGAACTAGTAGTCTTATGTGCACAATAAAGTTTGTGCAGAATTTGTTGGCGGTCGACAGTTTTCTCATTAAAACAATGCGTACAAGATCGTGATGTGGGGATAGCTTCTTTCTGGAGAATATTACCAATTTTCGTGTTGTCTGCACCGTATTTTGCTCCACGACTGACTCAGTTCATATGTACTGTCATCTACTGGGGGAAGATTATATGTTCTGCTGACGACATCGTGAACAACAGTAGGTCGGTAGTAGAAGTTAGGTGATTTTGATTATTTCAAGTTGAACACCCACACTTGATCGTAGCCTTTGCATTCAGGTAAGTCCTTCTGCCAGCTCACTCCAAACGGAAATATGGAACTCGAGTTTCGCTGCTGTGTTTCTTTGTTAATGCATAGGTTTACGTAGACCAGAGTTTGAGATCCGAGTCTCATGCTTATAAGACTAGCGTGTCAATAACAACGCCAAATCATCACATCTAAAGGTTCAACTGCAACCTTGCATGAAAAATGCTCACCTTACCTGATCAGTTCGAAAAAAGGATGAACAGAATCACTGTGTTCTATCCAATCGATAACCCGATGATGCGGACTTCTCAGTTAAGTTGCACTTACTGTCTTCCATAAACCGACTGAGCGTGATTTAAATCAGTAGTATTCGATCATGCCTATTGTGAAATCACGAAAACAGTTATTAACACGTCCATATCAAAAGCATGAACGTTGGAGTTCGAAATCTAAACCGGACGAGGATATGGACTGCCAATTAGCTGCAAAAGGTACGAAACTCAAATATAACACTGCCAAAACGCTAATCTGAATACGAAGGATGCGATCAAGTGTGGATGGTGTTCAATTTGAAATGATGAACCATATAACTCATCAGGTGATCCAAGCAAACTTAGTGCTTCCCTCTATGTCTGTCATTTTCATTCACCACAAAACACGTTCCAAAATTGATCGTTGTTGGGATAATAAATAAGGCTACGTGATACACAACCTACAGAATATTATTCTACATTTTCAACTTAAAAACTTGATTAGTTATTTCTGTGGATATACGTTATGCACACTTCGAATAAATGTTTCTAACACAAGAGGAATAAATGATTTTGGCTCTCATTTTTGAACAGAGCATTAAGCTATTGTGATATTGTTCTGGTTGCGTGGCACAGTATCACGATGTACAACCAACTAATTAGATGTAATTCATCTTTCGTCTTAGATGAGTGGTTCAAGATACCGTTTTCAGTGGTCAAGACTCAATAGGACTTACATCACCTCAGAAAGTGGAAAACAACTGAAGTTTATTGAGGTTAAAGCACGGATAAAGATAATTGATCGGCCACGTTTTTACAACTACTGGCACAAGAATGCAATAACGACTCACCCATACTTCGACAAGTATTTTCCTGCCTAAGTAAGCTGCTGAAGTAAGTGTATGGTTCACTTGGCTTCAAGTTATTTTCGGTCTAGTGAAGCGACCTAGAAACAAGATTAAACAAGGTCAAAGTAACCAGCACGGCAAGATGAAGCCTGCATATGGTAACTGATGTCATGTTGAGGTGTAGATTTCCGACCTCATGTGATGGTACGAATTGGATCGGAAATTCAGCATTATCCATAAGTTCACAGCAACTGATACATTCCAAAGAGTTACTGATTATAGTAAATGCACTGACAGTTGAAAATACCTTGGTGGATTAGTAACAGACAAGGTGAACAGGACTTTTGAGTGTTTTTATCTCAGAACAATAGAAATCGTTGTATAAGATAAGTTTGAAGGAGAAGGATAGTTGTAGTATTCGAACTACAAGCGCTGAAGTTCGTTTAAAAGAATTTTACAAGTAGGTCCATGCCCTACAGTGGCAACATTCTCTAATGCGGAGTAGACACGGATAGTAGGAGCAGATTATACCGATATACCAGTTAACTATACTGATGTGGTAGTCACGGGATGCATGCCCTAGGCCAAATGTTTGGAGAAAGGTTGACTGATGCTTCATATAGACTACCAGTGGCATAAAAAAAATGGAAAATTAAGTCTTGAATTATCCAGAAGTTACCGAAGACTCAACGATTGCAAATTTGATTTTACAAATTTTTGTCCATACAGCTTGATTTGTATTTGAATGACAACATCGACGACTCTTCGGTGCACAAACTCAATAAGTCCTCATCTTTGTGGAGAGTAAAAAACAAATCAGAGTGCATTTTTTTATGATGAGGTTGGACAGAACTACCATAAAGAATCGTACAACACGCATTGGGAAAATTTGCCAAAGTGGGATTGCCAGAAAACTCTTAACTTCCTTGACGTCAACTTCAGTGTTATAAAAGCTGACAACAGTAGAAAAAAGGTTCAAGCCCCTTCATAGAAGTGTAGTTGATAATACTTTGGTAAGCGGCATTAGAGATATGTTGAAAACACAATCTTACACTTCTGAAGCTTAGATGACTAGTGTGTAGACAAGCATATCTGGTGAATAGCTTACTCGGTAAAAGGCAAAGTCCTCTGCGTCTCTGTTAATAGCCATATCTTGATGTCACTACTGATTGGTAATAGAACGGAAAACATTGAAAAAAAACCTGTTGGTTTTGTGAACAAAAGGAAAAACCAGAGAAATGAACGGTGATGATTCACACTATTGGGAGTGTAACACTGAGAGAATCAGGAGTTGAATCGAACGAGACATTGACACGAAAGTTGACGAGACGCGGATTAGCAGACTTTATGATAACGAACTTCAGCGCACGAAATGTTACGTCCACCAAACGAGATAAATTTTCTTGATGGATATTTTGTATGATTTCACGTTTTTAGGGTTTTCACCACTGAAATTCATTTGGCCAATGAGTATCTCCAGTATCTTAGAATTAATTTAACTCTAGATGAACTGGTAGTAACGAGGAAATATCCAAGTTTGACGGTACTATGAAACTTAAAAAATGTGTACATCCATTATTTTCTAAGATTTTACCAAAAGTATCCTTTTATTGAGTGTGTCTCCTGGCCATTGTAAAGTGCCGACTGATCCGTGTAGTTAATGCTTTCGAAAAAGACATGGAAAATGGACATACTTTCCGGCATAACTATAACGTTTTTTCGGTGTTGATAAATAAAATCCGACTTAGTTCAGACCGGATGCTGTAAAAACCAAGAGGCAATAATTCTTCGAAGCAGTTATCGCGAATAGTTTGAAGATCTCCTTTCTGTATTTAACCCAGTAAAACTTGTCTATTTGAGATGCAGCCAGCACCAGACTCTGTTTTAAATGTGGGATGTTTTCATTTAATATAACTGGAGTGAGATTCCCAGCTAACCCAACCATACGTTAAAAGACCCAGCGATCGCCAACTTTTGGACTTTCATTGTCATCACGACTTCGGTCAAAACATCCAGTTTTTGCGGAATGTTCAGATAAGCTACACTGAACTATGGATTAATAGCGTTCGGTTCGTACAATTCTTTCGACAGAGATCACCATGGACAGGCAAATGGATTGAATGAATGAAATACGATAACAAATGTCTACAGCTGCATGCCGTACAAGTGTACGGCAAAATAATTCAAGTTCAATTATAAAAAGTTATTTGACTGAATTCAAAATCCTAGCGAAAATAACTGATGTGGATTACAGACCAGACAAGGAGGGCGTAGACAATGGGATCCTGTAGTTTGTTCTGCCAGCGACACATGAATGGTTCTGAGATTGGGTTAACTTCCATACTCTATCAACTTCCGGTTTAATAAACATTTTCAACTTGCTGTAAAAACATGACAGTCCAGCAAAAATAATCCACCACCTTGAGACTGTGGTGAATAGAATACAGATTATCCTTTTTGTTTAAGTACAAAGAACAAACCGTCGCTTCATTTGTTCTGGTCTAACGCATTTTGTAATGGTTCTAATTGAATGGGTTCTTTGGTACACTGTCAACAATTGAGGCAAATGGAAGCCAGTCGTCGTCATATTGAGTGAGTGGCATTAGTTCTGAAAACATGGTTTCTAAACTTTTCTCAGAAATTTGTCGATTGTGGCACCTAATGCTCAAACTACAGTACAGCGTTATGTTACATTAAAAGTATTCTCACTATCTAGAAAATACATGCACAAATGCTTACAGATATAGCTGACTCAAAGTGCAACAAACCCAGATAGAAATGGCAAGCGGAATAGTTCTTGGCAAGTTAAAGAAATTCTTTTCCATTGGTTTAGATAAGATAGGAATGGTCTCCGTTTCAAACTTCTCGCAGACACAAGCTGTCATTTTTTCAGTGTCTGGACAAAAGCGTTTTTCTCTGGTCTACTCAAGTATCAGCAAAGGCTGATTTTGAACAAAAATAAATTGATGATTCCTTGAGTCGGAAAACTGAGCTGCTTATAAATCAGCTTATAGTTCGTGTCACGGTGAGACTGGACCTTGACGTGGTGTGACGGCTTGCGCATCTCGATGAACTTTTGGGCTAAACTGGAGGGTGTGGTGACCACACCAACAGAGTTACTCATACCAGG
>QNGE01005432.1:22085-43969 GCA_008508345.1 Paragonimus westermani
GCATCTCTGGCGACAGAGGTGTATTTCTCTGAAGCTTAAAGGTCGTGTATATAAGACAACGGTGAGGGCCGTATTACTTTACGGCAGCGAAACCTGGCCGCTCAGGGTAGAAGACGTGAACCGCCTTCAAGTATTTGGTCACCGATATCTGCGTTCAGTTGCTCACATCGGGTGACACCAGCCTGAAAATAACGAGGAGGTTTGGTAGTGATTGCCAAACGAATTCTTTTGTCCAATGTCTACGCATGCACAGGCTTAGATGGTTAGATCATGTATTATGGATGCCAGCTAGTCGTCTGCCACACCGAGGACTATTCCCTGGCCCTGCAACCGACTGGTGTTAGGTGCGAGGTGAACAGACAATGACCTGGCGTAGTGAAATGAAGTTGTTCACCAAGGGGTGGTTGGTCACTGTAGATCGAGTTCGTCTCCCGCGCTGGGGCCCTCGTGACTGACAGAGTCGGTGGCTGGAGACTCTAGGTGAGATGACGGTTAATCGAGCTCAGTGGCCTGAATGTTGTTGTTGTTTGTCCGAGTTGTCTGTGAAGTGAGTGCATTTAATGACGCGGGGCATTGAAAGACGTGAGAAAGCTGTCTCGCTGATGACACCTTACTCTCAACTGCAGCTCGATGTTTTGTTTGCAAGGTGTAGGCACCTTGATTTTGAATGCTTGAAAATGGACGTAAGTATTTCCGGTAGTCAGGTCCCTTCCCGTCCCCTTCTTTTTTCCTTCTCTCATTCTATATAGGGTTTGCTTTTTCTTCATGGTTGTGTGGCAGTTAAGCATTAGTGTTAACCACTGATGTATTGCTGTCTATGATGATGATGATATAGTTCATGTTTCACTAACAACAAAGTTTCATCACTGGCAAATTAATTGCTTATTAATGCGTATTGATTAGAAGATGGAAAATTGGGCTTAGGAATGCCAGTTACTTTGTGTTTTAGACTTCAGTCTTCACCAGTTTCTAGCTTCCTACATTTTCACAGGATTAGGTTTCTGCCTGTATTTGGTAACAACCAGTGTGTGGTTCTTCGATCTCAGATTGTAGAGAAGCTGTGAAGTGCACTCACAAGGTGTATACTTTCTAACTGCTAGGATGTGCATGTTGGACCTTGGGAAGGGGGAGAAGTTGGATGCGGGCAAATGGAGTTTGGAAGAAAGGCAAAAGACAAAGTGGTGTGTGTGTGAGAGCAAGAGACATCTGCTCAAATATGCCCGAAAGTCCCATGAGACGAAGGATTTGATTTAGGGTGTGTCGTTTCTAGGCCAAGGAAAACACAATAAACATGAAAATGGTAATTAAGAGAGGAATGGATAGATACTGTAGGTGTAGTATTAGGTTTAGGTAACACAATCGCTTGATTTAGTATCACATTATTTATTACAACAGTGGCAGGAAATAGCAACTTGACAGAGGACTGCTTTCTTTGCGTGTTTAATGTGGCGCTGTAAACGGATTTCAATAACCATTTTCGTTATCAGGAACCAACAATTTACATTTTCGATTGAGACAAATTTGAAATACCGGATTGAATAAACTCTGTATCCAATAACTTTTCATGTAATATATTACATTCCGGCTGTCAACCAAATGAAATTTTGTTGACTTATCCCGCTTTCTGACGACTCCTGGTTGTGCAATCGATTGAACTCGCTTGATAAACGTGAAAATAAGAAAATACGAAAAGAGACATCTCATTCCTCTGGTTTGGAGATGCACGATGCACTTGAGAGTCAACGTTAGTCGATGCTGAGTAGAGTGAAATAAGGTCTTGAGGGCCGAGTCAAGTGTTCTGGTCAATGACATACTTGCGATGTTGACTTTACACGTAAGGTCTTCGTGAACTTTTCAGGTCCTAGGGTACTTCATGGTCCGGCATTTCTGTTCGCTTTAAGTTTGAGGGAAATGAATTCAACCAGTTATTCAATGGAACAGAATGTTTGAGATAACTGCGTGATCTTATCGCAAGTTTACTCAGTTACTACTGTAGTCGGATTGATGATGACAAGTGAGAAAATACTCGCTGGTCATGTCTTCAAACTAACCAACTCGCATTTTTCGGACTATCAGGATACACCACAAACTATCAGTAAAAACAGTCTTATTGAACGCCCCTCGGTCAGCTCAGAGTAGACATGAGGAACTTGTGTTTAACACCGTGCACATGCATCTAGATAACCATTATCTAAGTGACTGTTCACGAATGTCGTTCACTCTTACATTAATCGACTTTTGTATAAACCATCTATGTATTATCGCTTTTGACAGAGGCTGCATCGACTGTTTTGTTTTGATGAGAGGCACTGAGATGTTCTCTTGTTTTGTCAGACATCGTACGACCGGAGTCGTAAATCTTCTTACTGAGGTAGTCAGAAGTTCTCCAGTCTCTGGTCTCCGTCTCTCTCAAAGTGAAAAATAGCACACTTATTCAAATAAAGTTAGACAGTTAGAGGAGAAGGAAACATAGTCAATTTTTTGAGACCACCTGAACCTGCCTTCAAGGTTGCGTCGGTGGACCAGCATACTATCCAACAGTAGAAACCTATCATTCGTCTGGAACAATATTAGGCGTAGTTTTAACCATTGGAGATGTCTGTGAAACCATCACATCAACATATGTGTGATCCAGTAGTATAGTCTTTAATGGCGGTGCACTCCCAGTTATTCACCGGGAGAGATCTAACAATTCATCAACCACCTCAACATGCTTTCCTGTGTACAACCAAAGATATGGATGAGAAAACTATAAATATACCCTCTTGTGGAATGTCAATACTCGTCGGAACATAAATATAGTACAATCATATATCCTACAAGAAATTACTCGAAGTAACTCGATCAGCTGACTGGCCTACGTATTCGAAAAACTGGCTCCGCCAATCTTCTGGCACCACAATTTGTTGGAAGTCGTGTTACGCCGGAGCTGTAACCCCCAATTCCGAGCCATCAGTAAGACTTCTTCGATCAAACGAAGGAATTTAGAGTTCTGTGTAATAATTCCACAATTCGCGCTGCCAGTTTACGCTGTTTGCGGACTTTTGACCTACAGTCTTCAGTCCCTTAATTCACTGGTTGTTCCACATCAATTACTATACAAATTTATTTAGTAAGCGGTGGTTTTGAAAAATTCCGAAAAGTTTGTGTTAGTTTTGTTGCCCTGCCTTAGAAAACGAAGTATAACTCGGCACTCCTAGCACCTAGTCTGGGGCATTAGGTGTTTTTCCGAAAAAAACACCTCCAAAAATCCTCAAAAATTACACTCGGACGGTTTTCGGCAGTTTATGCAAACTGGAGAATCCAGCTCTCTTATTGTCTTTTCTCCTAATGTTGATGAGCACAGATCCGTGTAAGCTGAATGGCATACACATCCGATCATAGGTGACGCGGCCTCATATACCTTTAATCCGCTTCTTTTGTATCGAAGCATGTCACCGTTAAAACTCCTCAGTGGGTATCTCCTTGCCAAGGCTGGGATTAAAACTATGGTTGTGCTTTCACGGGACATCCGTGTTGGCCACTGCGCCAATGATCTCATACTAGTCATGATCGAAGTATCACGTATGGATGTACAGCCACATTTATTTATGAATGATGTCCAGGTTTCTCAACAGCCATAGTAAATAACGCTGTAACTGTCATGTTCACTCCAATCGATTATTGCACAAATGCGACTTTCTTCCAAATTGAAGTCATTGAAACTTAGAATTTTTGAACGGTTATTTGATTACTGATAAGTTTTGGGAGATTTTGATCTATACAACTTGTATATCACTCATAAATGTTTGCAGCTGTCGCAGTCCGATGGCGTTACTTGAAATGATGGCCGAAACTAAAATCGTGGCGTTATCTGGCTAAAAGTCTATGAGAATATGAAGGCTGCGATCAGTTGTATTAACCGAAATAATCTACTACTCAACAAGACTAGAGACTTGAAATACAACAAAGTATGGCTGAAATGTATTTTCTGCAATGTATTAACAAACGTGGCCTTATTTGTCCGCCAAAAGTTGTTTTGGGATAGACAAATCCTGATAGGAGATTTAAAATCTGAAACCATATTTGGAAAGCAATGTCTCAAAGCTTCACTATTTGCCCAAGTATGCTGAACTGACACAATTCTACCAATCAGATCGTTAGACCTTCGTCTCCTTCTTCAAGATAACTTGTTATGCATAGATACGTCACAGCTGCCTGGTTACTTTGAACAGAGCAAATATTTTAGTATCTCCATTTTGTTTTTTTTTTGGTGTACACGGGTTGGTAGTTTGGTGGAGTGAGGATTCAAGCGTTTTCATGTAGCAACTTGTTTCTGAATGTTTAACTTAACGTCATGGCTTTGCTGATACATGTTGTTTGATCATTAATTGTTTTACAATTAGTTATTTGCATGAACGATAGAAAATATTCTTACGTGCGTGCTCCATGCTAAGCGTTATTTGGTACACCCTGTGGTTGTAAAATTTTAGCGGTCAAGTTAATCCTTATTCAGGCGTTTTTCATCTTAATATCGCATATGTGATAGCTCACCAGATGGATGGAACATAGACTAATACATATCCTTCAGGTCTTTGTAGATAATATCTTACGGTATCCTATTACCTCATTCGAAACTGACTCTTAAGGTTTTATGGAACAGTTACATTCAGCCGACTGAAGCCAGCTTTATGCATTCTAAAACGGTTGCACGTAAGCTAGACTCTCTCCTGCAATTAATAATCTTCTCTAAGCCACCAACCAACCGTTCAACTTCTAGTTGTTCAATATAAAACCGATTAACTTTTATATAAATTTGACGCTGACGAGTCAGTATGAATTGCTTGTGTATCCCCTTGTTTCAACTTGTTTGTTTAAATTTCCGAAAGGAGCTAACAATTTTAAATTTTCAAAGCAAACCACTGTTTCCTGTGGCCAGGCTCAGATGCGACATAGGTCAAGAAATTGTAACCGTACTGTTTCCTACCGATTCTCATCAGTTCGTGCGACTGCTAAGGAAGATTTAGCTGAAAATTACCAATATTAACATCAAACGTAAGTACAGCAACTATCGTAAAGCACATATCTTCCTTCAATCTTCAGTAGAGATAAAGTAGTCCTTTTTAAGAGCACAAATTTAGTCGCGTTATACGGGCGTTTCAACGTAGTACGTACTCTTCAACAAGTGTTTATCAGAATGTTATTTGAATTGAGATTTGCTGTTTGCTCTCCTCACGTTAGTTATATTTTCACAACTTATGAGACTGTACTCTACGACCTGGTCATAACTTGTGTCTTCTGATTATTCTGTACAAGTAAACATAATGGATTTTTGCCCTGTCTTCCACCTATATTAGCTGACTGATATGTGGAAAAGAGAAGAAATGAGAGGGATGAGTATATATACATTGTGCAAGTCTGACTGAGGGAGGAGCGATGTTCTTATTCATAAGTGTGGATGGTGAACGGTTCTACTGCCATGGCAAAGACATTGATTGTGTCAGCACCTTTTGACAGAAAAGGACGGGTGCGTGGCGTTTGATTAACAACTCATCGATTGTTTAGTAGGACGACAAACGAAATAACGGTGTCAGCCACATGAACTATTACGACTAAGTGTTTTGCAATCGAAGACACCGAGTTTCTGTTCGCGTGTTTATAAACTGCTCCGTAATGAGTCACTGTCTGCAATGGCCACGTAGGGATGTGCTGCGCCATCCTCTATCGTAAGTTTCAGCTCGATCTGCTGCCACAGATGTAGGTAACCTGGTAGATGCCATGCTTCTAGTATATCCTAAATACGTTATCGTTATGTTGTAACAGGAACTAACGCCAGTTTAAGGCCTTTGTACTCTATGGTTTTATACAGAAAAGTTGCTGAATGCTTGCAAGCAAATTCTGGGCAATGCGCGCCAAGGTATTGGCAGCTCAAGAATGGTAAACAATGTGCAGGACCGGAGAAGTGAATCTCGAAGCTGTCATTGCAACCGGGCAGTTATAAATTCGTCCGGTTGATTTGTTGCAAGATCTAGGAGAAGGTTGAAGATCATCTGTGGAATAGTTAAAACAGCTTGGTAATTCAACTGATATTTTGTTACAGGAAGTGTCTAGACGCCGGATGGCCTTGACCTTGTTACTGATGTCATGGATACAGTAGTTCAGGAAGGCGATTCAAACGCACCTGCACCAGGTTTCCAAAAAGTGTCTTTGATCATAACAGTATTTAGTTTGCATGAAGTATGTAGATGATAACCAATTGGTATTAGTTTAAGATTGGTCTCCCAAAATTGGAAAGCTTATAAGATGATTCAATCACTCCACCCAGTTGAAGCTGTGCTGGTCCATTCATTATTGCCATATATTCGGTTGGTGTTTGTCACTTACTGAGGTACGTTTGTCATAAGCCCGATTTGCTGTAGTGCGGTTGCTGTTTAGTAGCTGATTGTCATTTTCGAAGCAATTCAACACTCTCTTCACCGTATACACTTCCAACCTATTCCAATCCTCATATATTATACGGAAAGGAGTTAGATCTTGAAAGCAAACAATTAAATGCTGAGTGTATATTTTTACAAGCACTTTAATAAACGGTTCTTTGATAAACGTTGGAACTATCAGGAAATTTTTTTGATTAACCAGCTACATGCGCTGCATATAAACAAAATAAGATTATTTTGACAAGCTCATTTACAGGCATGCTTTTTGAGCACTCCCATTGTTCAATATAATCAGAATTATGTTTTTTTAAGGTTACGATGATTAAAGTTGTGTTTGTGTTTTCCGAAAGAAATGTAACAAAGTTTATTGCAGGCACGCCATGAATTTGTTCACCAAATTGAAACACCTTTATAACTCACAATCTGTGCTGACTCACTTTTAATTCGCGTTTATGTGTTGGTTTCGAAATGTGCACTTATTCAGGATTGGTGGTTGCGCTATAAGAGAACGACCAATAATACTAACGAGTTCTCATTAAGTCAGGTGAGGTCAAGTTAGTGGAAGCCTGATGTACCAAAATGTTGGACAGGCTAAGTTGATGTATAACCAGACCTTTGTACATTATTCCACTCCCTACTGCCCGGAACGTCCTTGGGTAAACAGAACGGTTACTGACTCATCCAGGAGCGATCGGGCACCCTGAACACTGGTGGTAGGTGAGTGCGACTGAACGTTAACAAATTATACTTCTGCCTTAGCTTACGTATTTAAAACGGTCGCCTCATGAAAGTATGGTCAAAATTCATATCCTAATCGTCAAAAGAATATATTAGAGCGATGAAATCTAGAAGACTGTTAAATTCAAAACAAAAGCTGTTTTCTAAAGGAACCTGATGAAACGTCCTTGATAAGACGATAGCTGCCACTAACATTCATTTTGTACATGAAGGTGTCGATATGTTAGTTTTACTTATGGGAGTTAATCGTTGAGACGAAATGTCTAATAAATGCTCGACTCTTCATGTGAATAACGAAAGTCTACCTAGAATTGTTTCTGTTTATCCTCTGTTGGCTGATTTTTGTGAAAATTTTGTGTCGTCATGCTGACTGCGCTGTCAGGAGAACGAACAGAACCATTTTTTTGCTGGAAACCCACATTATTTTTTTATTTTACACACTATTATCAGTCGGTATACCAGTGAACGTATTTTCCTCGCTCAGTGCATTGTTCATCTGTTGTAACCTACGGCCATGCCCTTTGCTAGCTCCCTAAAGGTTCATGATGACCTAGTGATAAATATGTAAACAGTTTACTGATCTCACCGTCCCCCATGAATTGGCAATCTGTGCAGTGCTTGCATCTAACAGATTATCTCCATCCTCAGGTTTCTAATAACAGTTTCACACTTCCAGTTGAATACCAATATAATTGCTTCGTTACATATATAATCACTGTGGCTACTTTTCTGTTATCCGTTATTTACCACAATTCATGTACCGACCGAATCATGTTACTCTTGAACCAACCAACATACCGCATCGTTAGTTCACTCCATTGTTAATTGATTATGATCAGTCACTGAAACGTCCATGTATTTTTATGTGGTTACTACTAGTTTCTTACAAGGTACGCTAAGAAGATTATAATATCCTAGCTGAGGATGTCAGGAAGTGAAAAAGTTTAACATTTATCTTGTGGGACGAACAAGGTTTCTGTTGACTTGACCTAACTTGAAATAACTTCGTGAAATGACAGTCGTAGATCATTAGATAGACAGATCTATCGGACAACTTCTTTTAAAGTAAATGACGATAAACCAGTCAGACGCATGTTTCATCAGAAGGGTGTAACTTACTGTCAGTATCTACAATTGCAAATAACAGATATCAGAAAAAGTAGAGATACACCCGCACATCTCAGAAGTTATTCTACAACTGTGATAAAAATGAAACTGTTCAACTCCACGGAGTACTTCTAATCGATTTTATTGACCATCATTTTAAAAAAATTAAAGCAAAACCTAACGAAAGAAAGCAACACTAGTGGGATATCGTTTGTTATCGTAAAACAAAGTTTCGGTGACGGAACAATATGGCTGGTTTGCCGCCTTTTCACCGTTGACTTTGAGGTTCAAAGGCAAATTCTCCCACCCCGCTCATTACATTCATGTCAAGTTATTCTTTTTCAAACAAAGATTTGAATAAACAAGTCACAGGGAGAAGCAATGCACAAATTGTTCGAGGAACTTCGTTTACACTGGATCTAGACGGATTTTTCCAAATTGCTGTAGTGTGCACTTGACAAGTATCTTGTCCGCATTGATCACCTGGTTAACCACGCCTAAGCCTACTATGTAAACCACGAAGTTTGGGTCAAAAATCCCATATTGGCTATACAAGGATGGAAGCCACAAGTGAGCCCGTTACCAATTGATTACGCAGTCTGATCCTTCGTTCACGGAACGTGACAATACAAGCCTTGTGATGACCGAGGTAACATGTTTCAACATAAGCCCACTTTCTCACCCTGAAAACTAACCATAACTGTAGGATGCCGTGTGTGAACCTGTAAATTATCCACCATTAGTTTGAGTAACTTTCCGTCTGAGGGGCCAGACCATATATTACATGAATATTCCAAAGCAACACATTCCCCAGTGATATTGTAATAAATCGCTTTCCGTTTTCAACCTGTTGGTTCAAATTCACTGAACCCATACAGTTGATTAGCAGTTGAGATTTGGTTTGAGGGGATATGCACAAGAGACAAGCTGTAACGAAGACAAAGTTCTAGTATGTTGCTTTTTGTAGTGCACTTGGCCGGAGCGTCCACAGGGTTTGGAAAGCTACCACTGCTTCTGCATAGAGGGCAACTTGCATGTAACTGGACTGATGGTGAGTGCTGGGAAGCAATTTTCCTCTCACATTTCTCTTCCCAGGATCGAATGGAATTATGGTTGGATTTGAAAATTTGCATAAGTTCATTTGTCAGGTATCTCACATTTCCCCCCAACTATGCAAAGTGAATCACCCGAGAATAGGAAACTGAGTACGAAAAAATATATTGAATAATATGTTAGTGAGTAAAAGTATATAGAAATAATATTCCATTATAAGCCGTAGAAAGACTGCCTACACTTAGTACCTTATATTTCAGTCAAGTAGACGAATTGATCGGTCAGCGTTTTCGAGATCATGCCTTGAGGTCAATATATGGTTATAGATTACTGATGATAGGTAGAAAATTCAGGTGATTTTATAAAACACCTACATTTGATTGCAGCTTTCAAACGGCCATCCTCTCTCGAACAGTACACTATATTCGAGTCTCATTTTCGACTGAGCACACCAGTACTGCATTTCCTCGTCGGTGACGGGATCAAAAATATGGCCACGTTCTCATGACACAACCTTGTTGACCACTGCACGACTGATCTCACATAAGACACTACCATCAAGTATGATTTTCTTCTGACGAAGTACTCACCCAGAATCTGAAGAAAAGATCGACAGGACTAACGAGACTGAAAAACTTCGACCTGACTCGTAAGTTCCAGTTGCCAAGTTATCGATTGGATTTAAAAAGCGAATTCCCTGACTTCTATCAAAATGACCGGAAAACCTAATCACAAGTAATAAACAAAAGTGACTGAGTGAGTAGTTCGGTCGTTCCCAGTGCGAGGGAGATGGAACGGTATCTGCTAAGGTTGCCTCGCAAAAAATTGGCAAAATATTAAAACCCTTTTATAAAAAAAGCACATATTGCCAACGAGATCCAGCACGACCGGTACTGGCTTCTACATTATCACCTAAAGAATACTGCGTGAAATGGTAATCTGCACAGGAAACTGCTTTTAAGGACAAGCATTACTTATGCTAACTCATAATTATGCGTGTCGTTTAATGCTACGAAAGTAATTGCTTGTGAGAATGGGCCGCGAACAAGTGGGAGACATTTTTCATCCTTTGTGCTTGATTAGTGAAGAAAAATTAACTTATTCGCCAGTGTCATGATTCATTGAATTTTAGCGAGCCCTGCGTCTTAATCACTGTCTTAGGAACGTGCTCATTACTTCTTAGGCGAGAACTTCTGCCAATTCCTCCGGCGTCGTTGCTTTTACAATAGTATCCGTATTTATGCATGAAACGTTTGATTCTTGGACAATTCAGTGGGAAAGAACTTTGAACTGCTGCACGATTTATGGTTATTGCGATAACAAAATGACCGCCCGGAGAGGCGAACGCCCGATCGTCGCTTGGGAAGCCAGCGCATCACCCATCACGTTGTGGGGACACCAATGTCATCTGATATGTCAAAAATACGTTCATAATGAATTGTCAAGAAATCCTGCACTTGTTGTAGATATATGTGAAGATGCTTGATTACCTCTTTCTCATATGCATAAAGGAAGGTTTGTGTGAAGTTTGGCAACACCGTTTTTGTTCTATTAGGAATCTGGGCCTTGGTGACCATGCTGTCTTCACAGTTCTTCTCCAGATTCCGTAGTAAAATCTACGGAGGTTACAGAACTGAAATTCTAGTTGAGTTGTAATCTGTTAGTGAGAATGAATAAAGTTCACCTCGGACCGCCAGTCTGCAGTGACTGTGACCACAAGTGCTCGAAATGGTGTTTGTAAGGCTTCTTGATGTTCATCCTCAAACCTACACCCCAGAGCGGTTTCGTCCTTCTTTGGACGTAACAAGTAGAGACAATCCGAATGGGGGATCTAACCGGCTATCTCTCTCATTATGGGACATTTCTCTTAGATGATGGGCCACCAATTCTATGAACATCACTTGTGACGGGAAAATTCGTCTGCAAATGAGTTATAGCACGTCTTCAGTCCGTTAATATTGGTGGATTCGATACGCCTCGGGTTGCCAGTTTGTAGTAATTAGTCCGAACAGATAGGTAACCGGTCGTGATCTGTGAGTTTGGAAATGAAAGTCAGAAAGCATTACAATTAAATTTTTAACTGTATTTTTCTGATCTTTATGTGAATGTTTAGCACCTACTTCCTTTTACATCTTAACCGGCTTCACAAGTCGCGTTCCATGCTTTGTTTCCCCTCGTTTTCGTTATTAAACAGTAGACAGTTATTCTAGCACGGATATCGCCATAGGTAAATGTGTCACATTGTGGATTCGGAAGATGGCTTTGTTTTCCGTTTGGCCCATCACTTGTTAAGACATCCGTGGTCAGCTATGATACAGTAGTCTTCACTCACAAGCCTGTTGGTCAAGTTCATTTGAGTTTACAGTGAAAATGTGAGTTGTCTATGCAACAATATGTTGCGAATCACAAGCTATTCGTGCTGAAGGGCATATGCTGAATTTCGTTGTTCTGAGCCACTATAACGAAACAAGCGGAAATCAAATAACCCCGACCACGTATGGTGGGTGCGTGCACGTCCGAAACTACGCTCTACATATACATTTGCTAAATGCTGATGAAGAATTAGGTAAAATTACCACAGTGACCTTCCGCATGAGAACGAGGTGTAATTACATGGGTACATTAAGACAAGGCAAACCGCAAAAACCACGAAGTGACCTTTACCGAATGTCATTAAAAGCTACTACCAGACTGAAACGGCTAATGCAGCTGGGCCTTATCACACGAATAAATTTGACCACATAAAACCAACTGAATGTCTCATCCCACGCTTATATGGATTGTCCAAAATTAATAAAAGTGGTCGTTCACTTGGATCGATATTTGATATATGCAGTTCACCGTATCAGATAGCTGCCGGGTGGTTAACGGAAATTCTGGAGCCTAAACGACGGAAATTATGTCCATAAAGTCTCCGTGAAAAATGCCAGTTTATGAATTCTGTGACGGAAATTAGCGTTAGACACCGGCTCATTGGCTCTGTGAACGTAACACAGTTACTGAAGTATTCCGTTGGTAGGGGCGGTCAACCTTTTGTGATCAGATAGAACAGTCGGATGGCGTGTTCCGATTATAAAAATCATTTCATTTTCAACGGCAAGCTGTACCTACAATTAGATGCGGCAACAATGAGAAGCTCTTCAGATCATGATGAAATACCATGTAACCAAACAAATTGTGAGTCAGTAGATAGTGTGGATGGCATGTCAGTATCTCTGAGTCGCAAGCGATTTATTATCATTAATATGGATGAGTTGAATCGACTCATCTCTATTACTCAACCGCCTGACCTGAAGAAATCAAGTTGTGGAACTCGAAGTGGCCAGAAGAGGTGGAGCTGTGTTCAAACAGTGCTTTCCCAATAGAGAATGAAAGACAGTGACGTCATTATCTCACTGGTTAGAAACGCAGTAATCTCGACCGTCCTGGTTTTCGTATGTCATCGGTCATGATGAGCATTGGGATTGTCTTTGTAGGGTTGTTATTACATCTTAAACTCCTCAAATCCATTTCCAGTCTATCTGTTCCGTGCTTTAATGTCTTAGTTTTTAAACGTCTAAACTCACCACTAATGTGTTGGACGTGTTATGTGGCAAAAGCTGGTGTGCAATTCGCATACAGCTTCCACTAGGCGTTACATGACAAACGAATCAGGTGTGCAGAAGTTGACATTTGCCAACATACTTGACTGCCTGAATAACTGACTCACCTAACAAACTGAATATTCCGTCAATGATTTGAGAAGTTTAATGATGTTTCCCACAGTGTGCGTTGAGAGCATTTCACTTGGGCACGTGTGTGAACAAAACTCTTGTGATTAGATTTTGTGTATTTTCATTGCATGAGCACTGAGGTAAATATACTTGGAATTTAACGAGCAAACCATTTATATATTTTGAATTGATAACATCGTTTGTCTGAAAAAGCAAATCACAATGTCGCGAGTTATTTGCAAAATGAAACAGGGCCAAATTGAAAAACACGTTTATCTGTATAATCACAGAATGTACAGATTTCTCATTCCGATAAAACTTTCAAGTGGTTCAGGTTAGGACGAAAGCCCTAGACAAAAGTTTGTTTTGTTAAATCCTATAAATATTTTACAATCGGATTTCAACGAGTTGTCTATTTTGGACCTTTTCAGGAGGAATTTTGGAAACTTTAGAATAACCACGGACAAGCATGACCTATTTTACTTAAAGCAATAGTTGCTTACCAATAATGTTCATATGTTTCGCTGAGTTCAACGGAGTAGCCGACGAATATAATGTTGAATAGTGTTTAAACCAAAACTCGCAAAAGGGTATACTAATGTCTACGTTGAAAACTCTTGTGAATCTTTTATTTATGAAATTGCAATAAGAAAGTATAGTGTTTGACAGGACACTTCCAATTTCTTGGAATTGCTTAGGAGTTCTTCAGTAAGGAGTGTTTTTTGTGTACAACTCACTTTGAAGGTTTAACAGTATTTCTACGAATGGGGAACAATGGTTGTTTTAGTCAAGCTGATGATAGTTTGTTAACTGAAAGTGGAGAAAATCGTGAGAGTGCTTGAAGATTGGATCTCATAATGTACACGCTATCCATGTAACCCGGTATATTCCTGTTATTTGCGACGGTCAAAAGTTCCCGCATCGTCTCCGGTACATTCCGTCCGCCAAAAGCCAGCCGGAGAAAGATCAGGTTTTCTTTCGTAAACAAACGGTCGCCTCGTTAGATCAATAAGAAGTTTCGACAGTGGTCTATTTGTTGTGCAGAGGGTTGAATGCAGAAGTATTCTTTCGGCCTTGCTGACTGAAACCTCATTTCTGGGTACACTCTGGGATCTTAATTTCAAGCACTTTAATTTTCAAGACAGACTTCTTAGTCATAAAAACCAATTTTTTCCAGCTCGTGTCTTATTCGTTCCGTTCAACATCTTCCGGCATATGTTGTTGAAAGGGAAAAACATTCTTGTGACAGACGAGTCGAATCAAGATATTCAGTGCTGCGATCTGTCCAGTCTTAAATCGGTCGGCTAGAAAATGGTGTTTCAAGATTGTGTCATCCGAAAACACTTGTGGACATCGTTAGAATAGGTGTTGAAATTGAATATTGATGATTTGTGTGGGGAAAATCTAATATTTTTCCCATTCGTCTTCAGATTCATAATATACGAACGATTTTCTGTATTCACGGCTCATACAGATCAATTGTGGCGAAGTTGTCTACCTTCAGGTAAATCAAAATATTAGTCAATATTTAGTGCGTTAATAATTACGGTATTCTTGTCTAGCTGTCCGTCAGTACATCACAGGCAAAGGACTGACTGGTGTGCTAATGTAACCTGAAGGAAGAGTTAAAAACATTATTGGTGGCACTTGTCTAATCATGACTCTTTGGTGAACAGAAAGGAACTTTTCACCAAAATTACATTTGATTCATGTGCAGTCCTATTTGATGTACAAGAAAAGTGGTCAAATATATTTGATGAGATAAACGCATTATTTCAGACGCGAGCGCACCTCACACTCGAGAACACTTCAACTGTTTTGTGCTCAATGCACCGAAAATGTGCCTATACTTTCCACAGTTTGATGTCTTCTGCCCAGAACTCAAGAACGAATCCTGTAAGATATTGAAGTAGTTTAATTGATTCTTCAGCTATTTAGGTGTTAAAAATTGGTTAGAAATTCTTTAGAAATTTGCACAGGGTAAATGGCTATTCGTTAACAGTGTTCGAACTCCAGCTGTTTCAACATGAAGCGTTGTTTTGACAGTCCCGGGAAAAACAGTTCGAAAAACTGGAAAAGCAACGGCAAGCGGAAACTCTTATCTGTAAATTATGTACAACGTGACAGAACCAAACAAGTTTCTCATAATCATGCGGAAAGAACCGGGTAGATCACCTCAGTGACAGAACAAAATATTTATCGTATTACCTCTTAATACTAACACGCGGTTTATCTAAATTCTTCGTAGTTAAGTGTCACAAAACTCGGTATCCTTCTGAATAACAACTTATGTTTGACATACCGATCCATCTGCATGTTGTCAGCTAATCCGCTGCCATTGAGGAGCCTATATTTAATCTATAGTCAATGGAAAGGTAGAATAGTAATGTCTACCGACGCAAGTGTTATCGCTGGCTTGAATGATTGCTTAAAAGTGTAGCGCCGATTGAAAGTTAAAGAATTTGTGTACAGCCTCACTGCGACTTTTCGGGTGATAAGTTTTTTAACAAGAGTCATCTACCAAGCACATTGTCGGAGAAGGTGAACACTCCTATGTAAACCTGGCTTCAGGTAATTAATAGGTCTATGAAACATGTAACTAATCCGGAAGTTAATTGCATAACATAACTGCTACGGTCTATTAGGACGTCTTAAGTTGGATGGACAAATCTATCTTCATGCTGCTTATTGCGTGTGCTGAGACGTTACACCATGTTGAGGTAGTTCTATGTCTGTTTTTGGGTCCACACGCTCCAGTCATAGTTGTATTCACTTGGATTCGTTACACAGAATTGTCACGAATGAGATGCCAGTTACAAGTTTTGATCTAGAATTCATCCAACCTGCACACCATGATAACTGGAGGTTGATTTGGCAAGGTCTATCACCTCACCGCGTTACTTTTGTGTTCAGCGGTTGTGAGTAACCATTCGTCATCTTCGCAGAAGAAAATGATGATTTGCAGTATGTACCTCACATGGTCAGCCTACACGGTCCTGTTCAACTTACGAGGATGAGTACCGTAGAACGTTGGTTCCGAAATTTAGTGCTTGCTGACAGTGACTTCGTTACTGTACTAGGTAACTCGTAGACAATTCAGTGAATCATAAGGGCTAATCTGTCTGCATTGAACTATCTTGTGTATTGTATAAAATGGATTATCCGGAACACTCAGATTTGGATATCTTTCAACTCATTTCTTGAAAAACATACAAAAGTCCAAAAAACAAAGTATGCGGCTCGCTGATTTTTCACTAAAACCGGTCTTATATTTAGCAACGTGACTGAACGTAATAAGCTGCGGAGTGATTTAAGCATACTGCATTGCTGAGGCACAGAAAACAACTATCCATTTAACGGAGCTAAATGTAAAAGGACACATTCCCGTCATCCTGGCTGCACAAATTACTTTATGAGAGGCGGGTAAATGATTATCACCCTCCACAAGCGTGATTTGGAACCGGTTATCTCAATTAACCTTAGACTGTTTGAAGAGTTCTACTCGCATTGGTTGACTATTATCCTGAGCAAAATATCCAAGCCTGTCATCCTCAGTACGTGAAGTACATCACTCCTATTGAGCGTGAGTTATAACGCTACGTTTTCTACCTCACCGGGATAGGTTACAAAAACCGATATCACTGAGGCACCTTGTTTTTAGTATATAGGACCCAATATCGATCCTAATAACCTTTCAGAAAAATATTTGTGCTCACAAAATTAACTCTCTATGAGGTAGCTTGTTAGTGGTACGTCACATGAGCCATTTAAGTTGTAGAGAACTTTTCAGACGTCCGCGTGTGTCGATTCCGGAACAGTCTGTCAGCTCCTGTAGTAACAGCCCCACCAAAGGCTGGATTCAGGCAAAGAACTGACATACGTATCGAAGACACAAAAACGAGTATTCACGTGATTTAATCATCGAGCTCGTTTAGGTAAAATTGGGATACTTCTTATCTATCACTGTTGGTGCTAATTACCTGATATCTACTATATTTTGTAACGTGATTTATATGTGCTTGATAAACAACGTTTGAGTTTAGATTTAGCCCATTATCTTCTGCTCTATTTCTTACTGTCAATACTCTGAAACTGAAACACTCGTCCGACCTGTCTTTTCTTTCTAAGCTATCTCACATAGATTTTGTGTGCAAATATATACCTACACACCGTCGTTTGTAGCTTTCGTAATGTTGCACATGTCCCACAAATCCTAACAAACCTATCCCGTCATTCAAACGGTCTAACGCCATCTGCGTGATTTGTGTCAAGTGTACAGGCAAACACTGTCGCCTATGTGCAAATCAAGTGTTGTTAAATACAGTCGTAAACTGGTTATCCTAAACCATCGCCTGCGACACAACACAGTGCATCAGATTACAGCTAAGTCAGTCAACTGATGTGAAAACGCTTAAAAAACCATTTGTGCACGCCGTTATCAACAAACTCCTACTTATGAGCGAGTAGGTTGCAATTAGGTTTGTTAGTGAACTAACGAAGTTTGTTAAAAATTAATAGGTTTAACTTTGTTTGGATAGTCTTTATGGTAAAACAGTGAATATCAAAATAAGACGAATTATCTTGCGCTACAGTGTGTTACGGAATCACCCAAGTCAAAGTATTTGGTCTGGAATGTTCTCAGCTGGGCTGACAAGCGTCGCTGCCTGGTATATACGTTATTTATTGAGACAACATGTAGACAATATTGACACAAACACAGTACCATGCAGTTAATACCTATATGATAAACACTTCAGTTCAACAAGTAGACAATTTGGTCGGATTCGAAAAAAATAGACAGCTTTAGGTCTTTAAAAGAGAGACAGGAGGAACTGGCAAGTCACTAGAGGGTTACGGTTACTATCGCGGGTTAATCGAAAATTCAAATTATAGAGAACAGATGAAGTGTAAGGGTCGACCTGTAATATAGCCACAGCGGGACAAATGGTACGAATTACGGAAAAACGTGCGTCATGAGGAAAACTGTCACTAAGGCTCAGTAATTCCATGCTGAATACCCAGAACCACAAGAAAAACCGGACATTTCTTAGGAAAGAAACAGTTGTAATGTTACTTATGATTGGCGGAAGATGAGGATTTTTGGACTCATGAAAATCGTTTGGTGCTTAGTTCGGGTTTTCTTGAAAATACGCACACTCAATAAATCGGAGTGTTGGATCGCAATGACAGTGACATCTTAACCAATCTGCATGTAACTTGCGTGTACGGTTTTGGAGTCTTATGTGCATATGTGAAACTTAGTCTCTAATACGGCTACTGAAATGAAATTAGGCCAACAGCTGTTTGTCAAAGTATGTTCAATCGTTTGCAGACTGATTGCTGTAAAATTATGACGACTTTTCTTGCTAAGACGTTCGTTGCAATATTAATGCTTAATAACGGCAGGTCTGTGCTTTGTCTGACCAGCTAATTGATGATGTAAAACGGACTGTCGTTATGTCATCAATAAACTTTCAGTGTTCGACTGGTATCTACATGTATACTAGTTGTTACATGAATTCACTGAATTAAATCGTTATGGAGGATAATGCGGTTTACTAATTGACCTGGGACAAACGAGTAATCGAAAAGTAAAGATTTTTCATTTCAATGTTTCATGTTATTTGTGTATAATTACCTTCTGACTAGAGGTCCGCACAATTTTTTGGTAGATGAACAACCCTTCACAACAATTTGATTATACATTTACGTCATCATTTGAAGGATGACTTAAAACAGACCGCTTACCAGATTTTCACAACCTCACACAATATCCAATAGGTTATCCAATGTTATCCACTCCTGAACACTTGTCGACTCCTGAGGTGAAGCCGAATGTCATTGTTATGACTTCTGACTGGGCGGTATTGTAGCACACCTAATATCTGTGGTTGTTGGATTATGGGAGACACAACCAATTGTGTTTGCAAATGAATATACAGGAATACGGTTTAACAAGAAAATCAAAATGCAATCATATGGATTTTTTTGGTTGAGCTAAAAATTGTAGTTTTGTGAAACACCATGCTAGGAAGGGTGTGACACTGTTACCTAAGATAGCTCACCAACATTACGACTGTTTTACATCGCAGCGCTTAAAACTGAATCCTTTTTTCCTTAAATAAGTTGTTCAGATGGTTGGAAGAGTAAAGTCGAGGACAGCAAACTGTATTCCTTAAAGAATGTGTGGTCAGAGGACAGATGAATGTGGATCATCCGTTTGGAAGTAACTTGTGCAGAACACTCCATAAACGTGAATAGAATTGTTGCCAAACACATCTAAAAGTTTTATTTTTGACGTCACAAAAATTTAAACCCTGAAATTCGAAGGTTCTTTCTAGTTTTTACGAGAAAGTCTCGTTGAAAGATCCTCGGGTGAGTGAGCAGTACACTTAAGCCATTGTTGCTGAGCCCTCACGTACGACAATTCAGTAGCGCCTAGTTTAAAGTAAATGACCAACTTATCAACATGAGTGATCGGTGTGAGTGTGACCGGAGGTTGAGTCCAAGCAAGTGAATGATTTCTTTGACTTCAAACTGGACTGAAGTCCCAGTCGAAAGGTCGTCCAATAGAGTCAACAGTACAATTACTGTGTCCCCTCTCCAGGCAATCGGTAGGCTGAAAACTACACGTAAGTTAACTTGGCTGAGTGCTCACATGTACGGATTCCATTGAACCTAATGTGAGGACATTGGTGCAGTGGTCAACACGGTTGCCTCATAGAAGCGTGGCTGGAGTTCTAGTCTTAGTTGTGGCAAAGATAGACACTACTGAAGTACTCTCAGAATATGGGTTGACTGAGGAATCTGCTGGAATGCGAACTTTGAAATCGATTTTTTTCCATCTCCACATTATAGAAACTGTAGTGATTATTACATTTCAGGAGACTGCGCATGCTGACCCCTTTTACCTGCACGTAGGTTGATTTATGTTTCGTACACCTTCATTCAGTACCAACAAATCTAAATCGAATTCACCTGGAGAAATGAAGAAACAAGCGCGGTTCATTTTCAAAATGAATGGTTATCTTCGTTTATTTTGTTTCAAAACACACAATACATGATAACTCTAAGTGGATTATAATCTAGGCTGTGAGGTGAACCGCTACAAAATCGTGAAAATGTCTCGAACTAATGGCTTTAGGTTACTTGGAGGTAGGTTTTATGCCTTCAAACATCAGAATCATCTCCTTTCATATGATCCTCATATCACTGTGTAATGCAGACGTTCAAGGAATGCAAGAATCTGTACTCAAAATATTAGAGTTATGGCGATTTTTTATATCATATCAGGGATCTAATCTGATTTTAGTTTAACGTTTTTTATGGTTCTCAGCGGTTGTCAGAATGTGCTTGTTACTGGCCTGAGAGCCTTCCAGTGTGGACTGTTTGGTGGCTGGTAAACAGCTGGGGCAAAATGGCAAATAGATTATGAAAACGAGCAATCATTATTTGTGAATCATTGACAGAAATGCCACACATTATTTCAGGTCTCATTAGCTACATCCGTTTACGATCGTTTCGGGTGAATCCAAAAGGAAACGAAATCAATGGGCAGAAATGAAAGCATTGTTTTTGATCACTAGAACAGAGTTAAATCTCAATTCAACATAATGTACCAATTTGTTTATTCGCGTGATTTGCGCGTCTTAATTCCAACATTCATGAAATCTTTCACACTATATTCTTAGTTGTAACTTTTCTTATCGTGACAGTTTGTCTTATTGTTAATGGACATAATTTAGCATTATGTTCGCACACGTTCCACGTTCTGACTGCACAGTGTTCAAACAGAATAGCTTCACATCTCCCATTTGCAAAACTAGGTTATCTTACACACCATTACTTTACTAAGTGAGGAACCGCATATCGTTTTTATGTGTAGCATTGCTCCTATTGCTACTGCACTGATCGCTGAACCGATAACATTCTTTTCCCTGATTTGTATTCCCTGCGGTTTATTATGTTACGTATCCCATCTTGTTATACTGAGCTTACATTTCGGTAATCAACTGTGACGCGTTAACCCATTATTGTTACGATCTATGTGCACGGACTTGCCGGCTCCCTTCGTAAACCATCAGTTTTGTTAGACGAGATTATCTCCGTGAACCGGTAAGGCTTGACTGTTGAAATTGTCGATCTTGGCCAGAATCTACTGAACTCATCTTCGGATTATTGCGGATTTAATTGTTGATACAATGACAGAACGCCTACTGAGCAGCTCGATCTTTGGACTCAGCACAGCCGACACCGCGACGTCATCCGCTGCGCCACCAAGACATCAGCGACGGCTCATAAAACGTGAATTTCAGCTATGATCATGTCTTATATCCCACTATTCAAATCAGTATAGTGCTGGTCCTTTATATGTATCCTAATGTGTTGACTACAGTAACTATTGGCCGGACGTTCTTCACATTGTTACACGTAATATGTTCCAAACTGGGATTATAAATTCTCACTTGAATTATCCGTATAGTTATCTTGTACCGTCTTATTCCACTGTTTATACCACAGCAGTATTGAGTAGTACATGATGACCGCTATTTCCCCTGGTCAGAGGTTGCTTACTTGTATGCTGTACAGTGTACTAGACATCGGTTACTTATGTGCAGAACCAGTTTGGTCTGAGTAAACCACCAACACTCTGTCTTGTTCTAGCTGAATAAAGAGGTCTGTAGCTGCTCCGATAGGTTAGGTATAAAAGCGGATCCTTGCAGATTTGTTATTATTAACTAATGTATTCGTTTTTTATTATGATAGAGACACTTGGGTCCGATTTTTCCTTCCGTGTGTGTATCCACTTCCCGATTACGCTCAGTTTGTTGAGCAGACGTGGTTGATTATTTTCAAG